>CAIGRP010056220.1:0-41569 GCA_903798385.1 Fraxinus cuspidata
ATTCCAACTATATTGGTTTTACTCCCATATTGATTATTGCCAATTGCCACTTGCATATTGTATTTGATAAGCGACAATTTTCTATAACCCCCAAGGCTATGTTTTCTCTCCCCAACTATTGCACATATACATAAAGTTATTCGTCCCATAGACTAAAGGGACCTTGAATTTGAAAATTTTCTGAAAGAAGAACCCTTTGGTGTTTCAAATAAGAGATGAAAAGATGATATATGACACATGAAAGAGGTTATTAAAACCCGAGATTAAATGGACCGATTGATCATCAGTTTGTTTTGCAGAGTTGACGTTAATACAAATAACCAAAGTTGCATTTCTGAAAAAATATATATTTTTACAATTCATTTAAGTATTTCCTACTGAGTATTACTTGTGATACTTACTCCAACAAAATTTACAGATTAAATGAAGGCATGTCAAGAGTTTGACATGGTGACAAGTGCTCGACGATTGAAATACTTTTAACTTTCGAGTAAAATTTCTATTTGTGTAATTATTTTTTTTATGAATAACGAGACAACACATCTAAAATATTTAATTTTCTGTTTTGCCTAAAATTTCATGTCGATTATAATTTAGAAACGTTGGAAACATTATGCATGGAGTTTATTTATTGTTGGATTGAATTTCAGATTCTGTCCTTCTACTTAAAATAGTATAACTTGGGCTATAATACATGTTTTAGAGTGAGATTAGTGGGGTTTGAAAGGAATATGAGTCTTTTAATAGGTGTATTTGGATTTACACTAAAATATTATCTAGAGAAAAAGTTATGTCCATTCGGGTAGACTGCATTGAGTCAGTTTTGAATTTTCTGTCCAGCATAGTCGAACAATATTTTCATGTTTCAAACATTATCATTGAGACCTCAATATTTTATATAATGTACGTATATGAATGTCATATTTTTTGTTAAAATTTCATAATAATTTTTAGTCGACGTTTACTAGGCCAATCATATTTTTCTTACCCCTGCTGTGCAACCGAAAGTTGCTGAATTTTCTCGTAATGTTTTTCAAAAATCAAATTATACCATAATTTTCTGAAGTCTATATGGACACATATTTTCCATTAAAAATTTTCTTATTTACAATTTATTTTGGTTAGCATTAAAGAGGTCAAATAAAGAGCATATATTTTTTAAAGCTTCGAGTTTTGAGAATTTTGGGCGTTACATAATCCATAGAATCAACAAACGGTAGCAATTTTGAACCAAAAACCAATGGATTTGCATTGGGATTTCGCGAGGCACGCATCACTCGATTCAACACCTTTTGGTCAAATTTTGGCGAATGGACCACTACAAATGAAATTAGAAGGCCCAAAAACCCTTAGGGCGGAGTCGTCAACCTTCATTTGGTCGAAATTTTTGTATTTGCAGAGAGAAAATAATCTGTTGAGAGAATTCAACCGTGATATTTGCAGTTGAGCTTTGAAGGGTGTGGCGGGTTGTAAGGGAAGGGGTAATTAGCTTTATTTAGTTACTTTTAATTTAAGAATTAATTACTAAATTTTTGATAATTTAGTTTTATAAATATTAGAATATATATTTTATATTTTTAAAAACATAATTAGCACCTGATTTTTGAAAATAAATCTTAATGAAATGATTAATTGTTAATCAAACTTAAATTACATGGTTTTGCTTAAATTTCCTTATTTAATTTATTTATTTGTATAGAATAATTAAAATAATGTTAAAAACAGGAAAATATATTATTATGCATAGTCTCGTAAAGTTTGAAGTTTGATCTCTATACCTTGTCGCACCTTATGCCTCTTAAAATTTTGGTAAATACACCCTATACATAGAGTGCATTTTGTAGATTTGCCTTAAAATAACTATACATGTCTTAATTAAAAATTAATAATTATACATATCCTTATTTTGTGAAGTAAAGATATACTTCTAATCTCTAAAAAAAACCTAATACTCTATATAAACCTAAAAATTTTAGTTTTAATTTTAATTTTATATGATAAAAAAGGAAAAAATAATTTATGATTATTCAGACATTAATATAACTTTTAAGCCTAGGTGAGACGGAACGGGCTTCTCGACTGGCCTATCTTTTCTGGGAAAAAATCATATATACCTTACAATCATAAAAATAAATCATTTTCTACTATTATATTAAATAATAAACAGAAAATACCACATAACCGAAAAAATACCAAAAGTACTGTAACATAAACTTTCCTTATTTTTATCTGTAACTAAAATGTTGAATGAGAATCAAGATGGATGAATTAATTAAAGATGCTGAAAATATGCGAATTCAAATACAAAATCAAGCATGGATGAAACATTAACGTCAAATATGGTGATATGAACAATCAATCTCATTTCATAGGAGGTCGTGTGTTCATAGATTGTTCATCTTTTACAATTCCAGTAGATCTTAGCGCTAGTATCATTACAGGTGTTGAGGCAGATGTAGCTACTGTCAAGGGCGGATTTAAACTTTTTGTGAGGTCAAATATTAAAATGCATATAATGGCAAGAATCATAGTCGATAAATCAACAAGATTTTTTTAGTAACAATAAATGGAAGATAAATGGAGAGCCTGAACATAATGTTCACAAATGTCCAGTGTTTCTAAATTTGAATGCAAAACCATCTTATACAAATGAAATTCGCAGAAAATAAAGGCAGTCTTACAAGACCTAGGTTCAAAAGGAGATCATTGACAAGGTTTGAAAAACGACGATGAAGTTGTCAGGTAGTGCACGTCTCATTTATAGAATATACATAGTAATATTACAGCAAGATGATTTACGTACAAAGTCAACATTTCCATCTATAGCTATTGTCTATAATCAAGGAATTGCCTAGAATCATGGGATTGGGTTTTGATAAAAGAAACAACATGATTTGAGGAAGCTCTTGTGGATCCTTCTAAATTCGTAATACCCCTCGCAAGCCTAGTGTCTCGAAATCAGAGATGCGAAGCTTGGAACGTAAAAAAATGAAGGCAGACAGCCGAGACTTTTGGTGAACATGTCGGCAATTTGTAAGTGAGTTGGAACATAACGAATCTTGAGTTCTCCGGAGGCCACCAATTCTCTCACAAAATGATAATCCAAATCAATGTGCTTAGAACGCTTACGAGAGACTGGATTGACAGCGATAAAAATGGAGCTTTGATTATCACAAAGCATGATCGGAGGAGATGGAGAAGACACATGAAGATCCCGAAGAAGATGCTGTAACCACTTAATCTCAGCGGCAGTGAGGGCCAATGCCCGATATTCAGATTCACAGTTGGAACGGAAAATCGTTGGTTGCTTCTTGGAACTCCAGGACACTAGATTACCACCGAAATAAACGACATAACCAGAAATTGAGCGACGTTTATCGGGACACCCAGCCCAATCTGCATCTGAATAAGCAATGAGTTCTCTAGAAGAAGATGGTGTGAAAGATAAACCAAACAAAAGAGTCCCGTTAACGTAGCGTAGTATCCTTTTAATAGTTTTAAAATGACATATGGAAGGCTTATGTATGAACTGAAAGACAACACTTACAGTGTGAACAATATCCGGATGAGTGATTGTGAGATATTGAAGAGTACTTACGAGCGACCGGTAGAGGGATGGATCATCAAAATCTGGGCCAGCCATGGAAAGGTGCTGAGCGACCACCATGGGAGTACCCACCAGTTTGGAGTCAACTAACTGTGCCCGTTGTAAGATCTCAAGGGCGTATTTGGCTTGGCTAAGAAAAAGACCAGTAGACGTGAGATGAGCTTCCAAGCCCAAATGCATTTTTGACGTCAAGTTACTGGAGAGGCCAATTATTAGAGATAACCAATGATAAACAACTCTAACTGTGGAATCCTTGACAACATGACTAAAAGTATCGTTAGATATTTGATGCGGAAAACCCATTTGGAGCCCACAACATTTTTGTTGGGCGATTTAGGTACCAAATACCATGTATGATTTTATGAAGGGCCTGAATTTCTTCATCCATGATAGCAATCCAACCAAGATGTTTAACAGCGTACTTGAAGCCTTTGGGCTCGCGCATCACGAATGGTGAGAAGAGAGTGAAACATGCCAGAGTAAGGAAATGTGCACACATGGGGTCGATGAGCACGCTTGAAAATTCCCGATTTAGCTCGAGTCTGCATTGGATGAGTGCCAATTAGAGGAGGACAGCTCGATGCTGTAGGGAAGGATACGTTGGTGACAGGTCTAGGTTAGCGGGCATGAGATTTGAGGCATGCGAAGGCTCATGCACAGAAGGGATAGTGGGCTCAGCATCAAGTGCCTGCAAAACAGAAAGAGGTACCAAAACTGATAGTTGTAGAAGGAGATTTGATGCTGAGCCCACTATCCCTTCGGTGCATGAGCCTTCGCATGCCTCTCATGCCCGCTGACCCAAATGGGTTTTCCGCATCAAATATCTAACGATACTTTTAGTCCTATTGTCAAAGCTTCCACGGTCAGAGTTGTTTTATCATTGGTCGTCTATAATAATTGGCCTCTCCAGCAACTTGACGTCAAAAATGCATTTCTTATGGTCTTTTGTAGGAAGATGTTTATATGGATAAACTATCTGGATATGTTGATCTTAAATATCCCACACATGTTTGTCGACAGTGGCAGAGGCACCAGAACTAATAGTTGCAGAAGGAGATTTGATGCTGAGCCCACTATCCCTTCGGTCATGAGCCTTCGCATGCCTCAACTCTCATGCCAGCTGACCTAGATCCTGTCACCAACGTATCCTTCCCTACAGCCTCAAGCTGCCCTCCTCTAATTGGCACTCATCCAATGCAGAATCGGGCTAAATCGGGAATTTTCAAGCCTGCCCATCGACCCTATGTGTGCACATTTCCTTACTCTGGCATGTTTCACTCTCTTCTCACCATGTGTGATGCGCTAGCCCAAAGGCTTCAGGTACCCTGTTAAACATCTCAGTTGGATTGCTGCCATGGATGAAGAAATTCAGGCCCTTCATAAGAATCATACATGGGATTTGGTACCTAAACCGCCCAACAAAAATGTTGTGGGCTCCAAATAGGCTTTCCGCATCAAATAGGTTTTCCGCATCAAATGAGTTGCCATCCTCTTCCATAGTAATTCAGTCTTCTTGAATGCTGGTCAGACCATGTGCATCACGTAAACCATATTCTTTATCCAATTTTATTTCTACTAATCGTTTAGCTCCCAAACACAAAGCTTTTACTACAACACTCTCAAATACTTCTGAACTAAAATTCTATGGTCAAGCTGTTAAATTTTCCAACCGGAAAAAGGCTATGGATAGTGAAATTAAGGCTCTTGAAAAGAATAACACTTGGACCCTCATGCAAATGCCACCTGACATACATACTATTGGATGTAAATGGGTTTACAAGTCAAGTATAAGGTAGATGGCACTGTGGAAAGGTATAAAGCACAGCTGGTTGCTAAAGGATATACCTAATAGAAACACCTTGATTTTTTTGACACTTTTTCTCCCGTTGCAAAATTGACTTCCGTTCGGGTGCTATTAGCTATTACAGCAGTAAACATTTGGTTTTTATACCAATTAGATGTCAACGATTCCTTTTTGCATGGTGATTTACACGAGGAAGTCTACATGGAATTACCATAGGGTTATCACATTCATGACACCTCCTTGGTTTGTAAACTAATTAAAAGCTTGTATGGACTTAAACAAGCATCGAGACAATGGTTTGCAAATCTCACTACCAACCTCATTTCATATGGATTTCTGCAAGCCAAGTCAGATTCTTCATATTCTTTCGCACTACTTATGATTCATTCATGGTGCTCTTGGTTTATGTTGATGATATCCTACTTACAAGCAATAATCTTAATGAAGTTCAAGATCTCAAGAATTTTTGGATAATTAGTTCACAATTAAGGACTTAGGTAAGTTAAAGTATATTCTTGGACTAGAAATTGCTAGATCACGAAAGGGAATAAGCCTATGTCAAAGAAAATATGCTCTAGATATATTGGAAGACTATGGCTTCTCTAGCTACAAACCTGTAGCATTCCCAATGGATTCTAACCTCAAGCTAAGTTCTAAAAACTGCAACTTCATACATGATCGCTTAGTGTACCGAAGACTTATTGGCAGATTGATCTACCTCACAATCACAAGACCTGACTTATCTTATTCACTCCAAGTCCTTAGTCAATTTATGTCCAAACCTACTGAGTCACATTTGCATGCTGCTTACAGGGTTCTCAGATACATTAAGGCTACCCACGGCCAAGGGTTATTCTTCCCCAGCAACTCAGAGCTGCGTCTTAAAGCTTACAATGATAGTGATTGGGCTGGCTACATTGACACTAGACGCAGCATTACTGGCTTTGCCATTTTCCTTGGTGAATCTTTAATTTCATGGAAATCCAAGAAATAAGCTATAGTCAGTAGATCCTCTGCTGAAGTTGAGTACAAGGCACTTGCCTCCACAAACTATGAGGTCCAATGTCTGATTTATCTTCTACAGGACTTAGGTGTCAATCATGATCATCCTGTACTCCTGTATACTGATAGCAAGTTAGAACTTTCCATTTCTAGTAATCCCATTCAACACAAAAGATCTAAGCATATTCAAATAGATTGCCATCTTGTTCGAGAGAAACTACAAGCTGGTTTCGTTAAGATCATCCATGTTCCTACCCAACATCAGCTAGCAGATGTTTTGACAAAATCTCTTGGTTCTGCATTGTTCAAAATGAATATTTCCAATATGGGCATTCTCAACATACATGCCCCTCTTGAGTGGGGATCTTACGAAACAGCTCCAACACCAGTAGAGAAAACAGAGGCAACTGCTCCAGCTCCAGCTTCAGCTCAAGCCAAGTTTGTAGCCAAGACAACATCTCCCATAACAGAAGTAGTTGTATCAAGTTAAGGGAATCAGTTTAATAGTTAGTTAGTTAGAATAAATACAGTTAGTTAGTTAAAACTGTTGGTAAAAGGTCATATTCAATGCCTATAAATGTAATCTATTTTCAATCGATCAATAGTGAGAATTCATCTCCTTCTTCTCTATATTCTTTTATCAGTTCAGAAATTCAACACTAGTTGTCGAAAAAAGCGAATATGCAATGAGAATATCTCTTGAATGGACTCTGAAAAGTTCGGTGTTGATAATGAAGTTATTGAGTCTCAAGGTTCTAAATTAGAGATTTTGAGTCCTCTTGAGAGAAGGGTCATGGATTTGCATTTTGCCAACTCAGAGTACGGTTTTTCTGCTTTGCTTAAAGAAGTATAAATACCTTATTGGAATCAAGATGATGATTACGGAGGGTTTGGTGGAGCTCATTGTATGATTAAAGAAGGTTATAGTGATGTTGTTGAATATCTAGGAGGACTTAGCTTCCACTTGAACAATGTTGTCACAAATATTTCATATTTCACAAAGGATTGCAGTAGTAGTGATGAACTAAGTAACAAGGTTAAAATTTCAACATCAAATGGCAAGGAGTTTCTCTAAGATGTTGTCCTATTCACCGTGCCACTTGGCTGTCTAAAAGCATAAACTATCAATTTTCACTTAAGACTAAAAAGATGGTTGTAAGTAGCAAAAACTTCTAGTACTCTAGTGTGAACACACGAAAGATCATGGCAACAAAAGTAGCAGTTCAAGACAACTCGCCAACTGCTTTACTCTCTAACGGGGATCTTAATAGCCTGCATGTTCTTCTTCTTAGGACCAGACTATTCACAACACTTAACCTTGCAAGAGCTACTTTCTTTAGATCGGGCATGTAATAGTTATCAACTACCTACATGTAAAAAAGTTTCAACCACCATCACTCTCAAGTAATACAATTATCTGTTGGATGTATATGGTATATGGAGTGATAAACAAATGCCCATAGAATTTTTATCAAACTTTTGCTGGAATTTCGATAGACTAACGACAATGAAACTTCAAATGAATAACGCAAAATAATGCAAAGTCGAGACAAGTGTTGAACAATTTGTCCTTAAGTCAAATTTGCCCCGCAACGGTGCCTACGATTTATGGAAATCAACTCCCAAGATACGACTTCTTTGTGTGTGAGTAGCACTTTAACGCACAAGAACAACAAACCAGAATTTGGTTTATGTACTCCTTAATGCAAAAATAAAGAAAAGCAGAATTTTATGCAATATATATATACACAAAATTTGGTTGAGAGAGAGAAGAGAATGTTGTTCTATGATTGCATATCATTGGGGTGAAGAAAAGAACGCCCCAAGAGTTCTATTTATAGAGTATGAGGGATTGTGGACGAAGTGTTACGAGCCAAACCATGCATCCTTACGAACAGAAGCAACTCTTGCCGTCGCTAGCATGTTGCTGACTTCTCACTCGAGCAATAAAAACAGAACCACTATTGCCTGACAATAGGCGAGTGACGGAGATAATCACTTTCCAGCCAATTTTTCCTCTATTTTCCTTCCAACTTTCGATCAGAGTTTCTTATTCATTCGAATTAGTTTCGAGATTCCAATATATATTACGATGATCTACTCGACGAGTAGAATAAATTGATATGTTTACATTTATAATTTGACCATCGGATCAAGCCGAATATTTGCTCAAAGTTGACACCGAGTCACTTGTTCAAAGTTATGCTTAACCAAATTTTTTATTTCTTTAAACCAATTCCAACAATCTCCCATATAAATGGAAATTCTTTGATATGGACAACATAATGCAAATGAGATAAAGACTCTAACAAAAGAGTACATGCGACAAGTTATGGCTTCAAGATAGGTGGCTTGCGGCTTTGAACCTTCTTTAGTTGAATATAATTGAATTTACTAAACTAATTGGTGAATGTGATGTTTTGAACCATTTAGCCATTTTTGTAAATTAAAACAACTGTACCAGCACCATAACTCATCTAACCATTCATTTCTCATGGTTGTGTTCATTTTGGTCTTGATCAACTATTGGTTTCATAAGTGCTTTAAGAGAATTAAGCCTCAAATTCTCGTAAAAGTGGATCCACTTCACACTTATATATGTGATCTCCTATAGTATGATACATCTCTTGTCTTCTTGCAAGATACATAAATCATTAAAAGTATACACTTATCCTTGAACACTTTCTATTACATCATTTTTTGTAGGAATGGGAGTAAGTGTTTTACATTGAATCTTTCATAACTTAGTTGTCCCATTGAACCAAGATCTTGAGATTTCCAATCTACAAGGTTGAGTTTCCACTATGTTGATTCTATACGATAGGGTTTAGGCTTATTCCCCTAGAAAGATGGTATACTTGATTTCTTTTTAATCATTTCGTCAAAGGATTCACTATGTTTTCTTTTGATTTAATGTAGTTAATCGAGATTATAGCATTCGATATCAATTGTTTAATGATATTATGTATTCGATGAATATGTTGAGATTTACCATTATACATACTATTTTATGCCCTTACAATAGCTGATTGATTATCTCAATGTATATTAATCGTAGGTATCGATTTTTTCCACATGGAATATCCTCGAGAAAATTACGAAGTCATTTCGCTTCTTCTCCGATTTTAAGTAAAGTAATAAACTCAGACTCCATCATGGATCGAGGAATACAAGTTTGCTTAGACGATTTTCAGGACACAGCTCTGCATCCAATGGTAAACACATAACCACTCGTAGACTTTGAATCATTTGTATCAGATATCCAATTTGCAACGGTATATCCTTCTAACACTGCAGGATATCTTGAGTAATGTAATATATAACTGACCTTGTGTCTTCAGTATTTAAGAACTCGATCTAATGCTTTCCTATGGTTATAGCTTGGATTTCTTGTAAATCTACACAACTTGTTGATTGCATATGCTATATCAGGACGCCTGTAGTTGGTAATATACATCAAGCTGCCTATAACACGTGAATATTCTAATCAAGATAATGGATAACCATCATTTTTGGCTAAGTGTAAACCTAAGTCAACTAGTATTTTAACTGATTTATCGTCATACGCCTTAAACTTTTTAAGTATAGTCTCAATATAGTGTGATTGAGACAATAACAAATGATCAAATATTTTAGAATTTTAATCCCTAATATCAAGTCATCTATTCACATATCTTTCATATCAAAATGTTTTATCAACATTTTCTTGGTCGAGATAATAATATTCGAATTATTCTCCATGATTAGCATATCATCAACGTATAGATATACGATCACGTATCCGTTAGGTTTTGTTTTGGTGTGGACACATTTGTCACATTCATTGATTTTGAAACCATTTGACAACATAGTTTTGTCAAAATTTTCAAGTCATTGTTTCGGTGCTTGTTTTAATCCATATAACGATCTTACAAGCTTACACACATTCTTTTCATTTACATGAATAACAAATCCTTCAGGTTGTTTCATATAAATTTCTTCTTCTAATTTACCAATCAGATATGTAGTCTTAAAATCAATTTGATGCATTTCAAGGTGACGCAATACAGTGATAGCAATCAACACACGTATAGACGTGATCCTTATAACATGTGAATGTGCATAGTCCTTCCTTTTGTTTATACAATTTGACTACTAATATAGCCTTATACTTGTCTGTTAATCCATCCCATTTCAATTTCCTTTTGAAGATCTATTTGGAGCCTAAAACTTTATTCCCCAGAAGAAGTTCAACCAATTCTCAAGTATGATTGTTCATGATGGATTCAATTTCATTATTAACAGCTTGTTTCTAAAAGGAGTTTCAGGAGTGGACATTGCTTCATTTAATGTTCTAGGATCATTTTCTAGAATATATGTTAGAAAATCTGGACCAAAGTTCTAATGAATCTTTTCCTTTTACTGCGTCTTGGTTCTTCATCTTCTTAATGATTACTATCTTCTTGATAGTTTCTAATTACAGTATCGTAAGTTCGTTTGTGTGAACTTAATTCTTTCTCTTCATAAGGAAATATATCTTCAAAGAATACAACATTCCTTGATTCAATAATGGTACCTTCATGTACATCAAGTATATCAGACGTATGAACCAAAAATCGATATGCATTACTGTTGTTTGCATATCCAATAAAGACACAATCAATAGTCTTAGGTCCAATCTTTATTTATTTTGGTTTAGGTATTTGTAACTTTTCCAAACATCCCTGCACTTTAAGATATTTGTAGGAAGGTTTCTGACCTTTCCACAATTCATAAGGTGATTCAACCTTACTCTTGTATGGTATTTTATTAAGGATATGATTTGCCGAAAGGATAGTTTTCCCTACAAGTTCTGAGGTAAGTCTGAACTAATCAACATTGCATTCATAATTTCCTTAAGGGGTTCAATTCATGCATTCAGCAACCACATTAGATTGAGGAGAATATAGTGCAGTAATTTGATAAATAATCTCAAATTCTGCACAAAATTTTTCAAACGGTGCAACATACTCTTCACCTCTATCACTACGAATCATCTTTATTCGTTTTCCAAGTTAGTTTTTAACTTCAAGTTTATAGTGTTTGAACACTTCCAAAGTTTCATTTTTACTTTGCAATAAATATACATAACATTATCTTGTACAATCATCTATAAAGGTGATGAAATATTTTTTACCATATTTTGTTTGTACGAACCTTAAGTCACACACATCCGTATGAATTAGTTCCAAAGGTGTTGTGGTTCGTTCAATCGAACAATATGGTGTTTTGGCTAATTTTGCCTCTACACATATCTCACATATTTCATTATTAAAATGCATACTTGGAAGTAAACTTAAATCCATTGACTTACGTATTGAATTAAAGTTTGTATGTCCTAATCTATGATGCCACAAAATTAGAAGACTCAACAATATAAGCAGAATAAGATATTTTATTGCTTGAATTGTTCGGTACAATAGTTAGGACATTCATTTTGAATAGTTCATCTTTTACATAGTCTTTGCTAACATATATGTTGTTCTTGGTAAGTACAAACATATCCGATACAAAGACTAGTTTGAAGTCGTTATTGCTTAATATAGAACCTGAAACTAGGTTCTTGCAAATATCTGGTACGTGACGAACATTGTTGAGACTAAGTTCCTTCCCCAATGTCAGCTTCAATACCACTTTGCCCTGTCCTTCCACTTTTGAACTTGAGGAATTCCCGTTGAAGAGTTTCTCTCCCGTGGTTGGAGTATAGGAAGTAAACATTCATTTATTGACATATATGTGATGGGTAGCACCCGTATCAACCTATCATTCCATGGAGTTTCCAACGTTGTTGCACTCTGAAATAACGGCCGAAAAATTCATATCAGATATGCCATTTGATATGACATTAGATTCAGTGATATTCGCTTGGACTTGCTTCCTTGGTTTGCGACAATCGATGGAGCGATGTCTATCATTTCCACAATTGTAGCAATTACCCTTGAACTTCTTTGCATTATTCTTAGAAGGTTCAACAGAATGCTTCATCTTCTTCCTTTTATTGTTGGATTCCATCGCATTAGCCTTTGCTTGTGGTATGTGATTCCTAACATGCTTGTCCGAATTTCGATTGTCTTCTTCAATCCTCAATCGGACCATAAGTTCTTTGATGTTCATTTTTTTGTGTTTGTGCTTGAGATTCTTGAAGTCCCTCCATATGGGTGGAAGTTTCTCGATGATTGAAGCCACTTGAAATGATTCATTTAGAGACATATTATTCACGTGAATACCATGAAGAATAACCTGCAATTCTTGTACTTAACTAATGACCATCTTTGAATATAGCATTTTGTAGTCCAAAAATTCCCTACGATGAACTTTTTTATTCTAACTTCTTCAGTCTTGTATTTCTTTTCCCAGGACTCCTATAGTTCCTTCGCAGACTTCTTGGAACTGAATACGTTATGTAACGAGTTTTCCAAGCCATTCAGAATATAATTCTTGCACAAGAAATCTGAATGTTTCCAAGCATCCAAAGCAATTAGTGATACTCTAATGTTTTCCCCTTCTTGTATGATGGAGCGTCTTCATATAAGAACTTTGCAAAATTGAGGGTCGTGAGATAAAATAACATTTTCTATTACCATATCTTAAAATCAACCCCCAATGAATTTCTTCGATTTCTCTCCATGTGGAACGGAGTTTAGAGGGATAGTAACAACCGGAGGAATTGTACCAGTATGAACAATTCATTCTGAAGTTCCCATATTCGAATTTTCGTTCAAAGTATAGTTGGTTTGTTTACACAAAACAGAAGATCAACCAAATCAAAAGAAGAGTAGACGAAGTTAAAACAAATAATAGTTTAACCGAAACAAAAGGATCACTCCAACAACCAAAATTCGACTTAATATTGTAGGATGTATATGATGTATGGAATGATAAACAAACGCCCGTAGAATCTTTATCAAACTTTTGCTAGAAATTTGGCAAGAAATTTCAAATGAATAACGCCAAATGGATGCAAAGGCAAGTGTAGAACACTTTGTCCTCAAGTCGAATTTGCTCCGCAATGGTGCCTACGGTTTATGACAATCAACTCTCAAGATACAACGACTTCTTCTTCTGTTGTGTAGCACTTCAACACACAAGAACAACGAATTAAAATTTTATTTATGTACTCCTTAATGCAAAAATGAAGAAAACCAGAATTTTATGCAAAATATATATATATATATATGCAAAATTTGGTTGTGAGAGAGAGAGAGAGATGATGATGTTATGCTATGATTGCATATCATTGGTGTAAAGAAAAGACGTCCCAAGGGTCCTATTTATAAAGTATGAAGGGTTGTGGACGAAGTGTTGCGAGCCAAACCTCGCAACCTTATGAACAGAAGCAACTCTTGTTGTTCCTAGCCTATAGCCGACTTCTCGCTCGAGCGATAAAAATAGAACCACTATCGCCTACCTGTTATTTGAGCGACAGCTTCCTCGCTCGAGCATCGCTCGAACAATAGGCGAGCGACAGAGATAATCACTTTCGAGTCAGTTTTTCGTCTATTTGCCTTCCAATTTCTCGAGCGATAGGCAAACAACGGAGATAGTCACTTTCCGGTCAAATTTTCCTCTATTTTCTTTCCAATTTCCACCACAATTTCTCATTCACCTGAAATTGGTTTCGAGATTCCAAATATACTACGACGATCTACTCGACGAGTAGAACGTTGTTGATCTATTTACATTGGTAATTTGTCCATCGAATCAAGTTCGAATATTTGCTCAAATTTGACACCGAGTAACATTTTCAAAGTTATACTTAACCAAATTTTTTATTTCTTTAAACCGATTCCAACATTATCATCGTGCAGAATTGATGACTAGGTAAAAATCAATCACTTGGAATAGTTAACTATCACAAAACAATGTAAAAATAACTGGATCAGATGCACCAATATTGTCAAATGGAAAAGAGTAATTCACCAACGTGATAAGCAAGTCAAAATAGCAAGAGAGACAAAGAATGTTTCAACATACAGATGACAGTGTTTCAAAAAATTAAATGGATGATGTAACAAGGCTAGATATAGAATATATTTGAGTTGGGATGGTGAATCTCATGGTGTATTAGGGTTTATATAATGACGAATGAATCCCAAAAATGCTGAAATTGCAGTTTAGAGAATAGATTATCGGACACAATATATGGAGAAAATCAAATACTGAGATATGATGAAGGCGATCTTCAAATGAAGGATGATTTCTTGGAATCGATTCTTGTGTTTTTCTTAATCTTTGCTGTAATGGAGAAGATGTAGATTGGAGATTTTGGGCATGATTTGAGGTGGGTGTGGTCGGGTGGGTGTTGATATGTCATGTTTGGTAGAGTGATGACAGTGTTTAATTTGACCAGTGAGAGGAGTGATTGTATTTTATTATCATTTTCACTCCATAAATTGTAGTATTTTTCGATTTAAAAAACTTGAAAGGTAAAAAATGATTATTTATCTAAATTGTTGAAATGGGTTTAATTTCCTCATCTTTTCTTTCTTTTTGTCATATTCAATTGGAGCACACATTTCACCATAAGGGAGCAATTACAGCATCTTCAAGAGGCTCTTTAAACATGAAATGCTCTCTATTTTAAGGAGTCTAACATTTAAAATCATGCTCCAACAAACTTTTTAAATTTACATTTTAATTTAGAGAGTGGGTTTAAATAGCCAAACCTACTCTCTATAATTAAATGCATTCAAAGTGTTTCAACTTTAAATGTAGGAAAACAATAAAATAATTTAAAGAAAAGCTATTTAAAATTTTTAAAAAAAAGAAAAATAATAAATATTTTTTGGAAGTAGTAAAATTAAGTATTAAAAATAAAGAGCTTGTTGGAATATTTCAAAATTTTAACTTTCTAAAGTCATAGATGCTCTCCAAATTTTAAAAATAGAGTTTCTTGGAGATGTTTTTATGAATATGAAATGCTAACTTTCGCTGGTTAACTTGTTTTTGTGCTCTTTGACTAATTGCTCAAGCATAAACATGTTGCGTATTGTCACATGGCTATCTCGAACAACATGCGATGCACTGAGTTTTTTCGTCGTTCTCAGTTAGCAACACCTGAATTTACACTTTTGAATATCGAAAACAAACAGAATTTAGACACATGGCTATCTCGAACAACATGCGATGCACTATGTTTATTTTGTCATCGGTAAGCACCACACAAATTTACACTTCCGAATATTGAAAACGGAAAGAATTTAAACTGTAGAAAACCTAAAGAAAGCAAAATAGAATGCAGGATTACGGAACCGTCTCAACTTTATTTCTATAAAATAAAGAAACGTGCCAAGTACAAAACTGTGAAGGGTCAACACACACGTTTTGTTGCCTCAACATAGCGTTCTCTATTGTACCTACTAAGTCACCAACACTTTGAATAAATAAGCCAAATTCGGATTGCAGTTTACACCTCCAACTATTGGGTTAGTTTGCCCATATTTTCAGCCCTCCCATGCCAAAAACCGCCCAAAATTGTCCCTATCACGTGCCTACCATATGCTTGATATTCACACTGAATCGAGTACTGAAACCAGCTGGACAGCAAGATCGCAATGCTGTTGAACAGATGTTCACATCAATCCATCAATCAATCCGACTAACTTACAACCTCAAATTCTGCCCCATGACGCCGCCATCAAGTAAGGCATCCATGCCTTGGTCACTTATCACGAGCCAACATGTTGCCTTGATTAATCCCACCTGAATCCACGCTTTACACCAAGCATCATGCACGCCTTCGACCATGGCATGGCAATGGGCATGACAACCACCATGCCATATCCATTTTCTTGGAAATGGTCCCTACTCTAATCCTAAATTGACTACTAGTAGATAGATATATATATATATATATATATATATATATATACACACACACACACACAAGTTAACTTAGCTCGAGCAGGCCATCGAGCTTGACTTTTTCTAACGTAATCTATTCTTTTTTTATGCCCCAAGCCAATAGGCTCTCATTTACCCTATACTGCACAAAAACATTGACATGTCTAAGCAAGATTTCAACAACCCAAAAAGAAGAAACCGGAATACAACAAATACGATAAAGATTACACCACAAATAAGTTTTGGAAATTTTGACTTGATTATAACTGAAAACACTCAAAACGACAAATTTATCGTTTTGTGTTTTCCTTACAAAATTTTAACTTGTTTTCAAAAATGCGTTTTCGAAAATGGGAAAGAGAACTCGTTTTCGCTGTTTTGGAAAATCGAAAAGAGAAAACGACTTGAAAATGGTAAAAAGAACAGGGCCTAAAAAACGCAAAATAGAATGCAGGATTACGGAACCGTCTCAACTTTATTTCTATAAAATAAAGAAACATGCTAAAGTACAAAACTGTGAGGGGTCAACACACACATTTTGTTGCCTCAACATAGCGTTCTCTATTGTACCTACTTTAAGTCACCAACACTTTGAATAAATAAGCCAAATTCGGATTGTAGTTTACACCTCCAACTATTGGGTTAGTTTGCCCATATTTTCAGCCCTCCCATGCCAAAACTGCCCAAAATTGTCCCTATCACGTGCCTACCATATGCTTGATATTCACACTGAATCGAGTACTGAAACCAGCTGGAGAGCAAGATCGCAATGCTGTTGAACAGATGTTCACATCAATCCATCAATCAATCCGACTAAATTACAACCTCAAATTCTGCCCCATGACGCCGCCATCAAGTAAGGCATCCATGCCTTGGTCACTTATCACGAGCCAACATGTTGCCTGATTAATCCCACCTGAATCCACGCTTTACACCAAGCATCATGCACGCCTTCGACCCTGGCATGGCAATGGGCATGACAACCACCATGCCATATCCATTTTTAAATGGTCCCTACTCTAATCCTAAATTGACTACTGGTAGATATATATATATATACAAGTTAACTTAGCTCGAGCAGGCCATCGAGCTTGACTTTTTCTAACGTAATCTATTCTTTTTTTATGCCCCAAGCCAATAGGCTCTCATTTACCCTACACTGCACAAAAACATTGACATGTCTAAGCAAGATTTCAACAACCCAAAAAGAAGAAACCCGAATACAACAAATACGATAAAGATTCAAACAAAAAATGCGAAAAAGATTATACAAAGAAAGATAGCTTATTGTTCCAAGAATTGCCTGTACAACATGCAAATGAAAATGCCTAGGCAATAAAAGAATAAGCACTGGTATTTTGATTGAGAAATCTCGCACTTTGTTATGTACACAGCAGCCTTAACTGAAGTCGAGTACCTTGAGCTATATTTTGACAAGCCAAATGAGCATGAATGCCCAGAAGGATACACGGGATTCATATATTTTTCTGTTCAACCAACAAATGTGACCTATATGGACAAATGGGAGTAAAAGAACATTGCACAAAACATCCAAATAACCAATCCCACAGCAACAAGGAATCCGGAGAAAAAATGCATATCCAAAGATAGTGTTAGTATAATCCCTTCAGCGTTCAAACAAATGGCTATAGGCTCCACAGAGGAGTAAGATATTGAGTTCATAGATGTGTATTCGATAGATGTCTCAACTGCCCCACACGAGGTCCACGGTCTAAGAGCATTAGTAAGCCAGCATTGTTGGTTGATAATCCGAACGTGTACCTAAAACAATAGACAAACATTTAATAAGCATAGGTAGAATATCTACAAATGGCTCCCAAGCAATGAACTTTCTATAATGAATAATGATAAACACATTTTTTGCCTATATAGAGAGAGAGAGAAATGATGTCCTAAGTACCGGTGTTTATCTTATGCAAGCATCAATGACATGACACATCAATTAATTAGTGATAAGTTATATATATATATATATAGACACACACACATATATAAACAGATATTAGTCCAAAATTGCATACATCGCATTGTTATCAACCTTGTATGGTTGTGATTAAAATTAGATTTTAGTACATTTTGATAAAAGTTGATGAAATCTGTAGTTGAAAAGTTGTAGATAATATCAGAAATTCAAAATCAAGTCCTACAAAGAACCATAAAACTACTGTGTGATTAAGCCCTTGTATGGGCTCCATTAACAATAGTTATTGGGAAAAAATGTATTTCGGAATAGTGATTTATTGGTGTGTGGTTAAAAATAAGGAAAAATTTTAGGTTTATATGCAATATTATTTTACTGGAGAATGTGGTTGAAAAGAAGAAACAGAAAAATGCATTTTGGAGTAAATTGGAGCCCAAACAAGGGCTAAAAGACCAGTGGATAGAAGCCACATACATAAAACATGACCAAATATAAAGAGTTCAATTACAGAGGAAAACAGTAATACGGACCATATGTTAATGAACCTGGTAATATTAGCATGAAAAAGTAAAGCAATCAATATGTAAAGAAACACAATTCAGCGATTAATCTGTTAGAAAATTCAGTAAATATTACTCACCTGCATTTGCGAGCTTTTCTTTTCCATAAAACAAAAGATGCAACCCACTGAACATGAACATAAACATGAGAAATAAACAGTTAGCATTTATTAAACAAAACAAGTCTGAATTTGTAATTTGTTGATAGAAAAATGTAACTAAATTCACAGAGGCATTTCATAGAATCTAATGGCAAATAGCTTTTTTGATGTTGCGCTTTCGATATGAAAGTAGTGAATTGCAATCACGAGAAAATTACAAAGACTCAAAGATGAATGTGTTGATAAGAAATTAATCAGAATGACTTTGCTTTCAGTTCTATATTTAGACCAACTTTTGAGACAATTTTTTGATGTCTGAACTATGCAAAAATCAAATTGTAAATAATGTTTATGACACACTCTAAAACTAGCTCCAAAAGGATAAATCAGAATTAGAAAGGTTAAAGCTGTTAAAAACCACGATAAGGCAAATTAAAACTATAAAATTATGATGGACCAAAGACGAAAACTGATCCATGTGAACATGAAAGAGAGGGCATAGGCCCAAGAAAAAGTCCATCTTCACCTCTCTTTTCCTGGCCCCACCATATCCCAAAGAAAGCGTACTTGCAAATACGCATGCATGAAAAAATGAACGTTATTAACCGGTTAAATTAATAAACTACTTAACAATGCATCAAGATTCCACTGCCTGGTAGCTAAATAAAAATACTGCCAATTATGATATCCACAGGGAGCAGAAATTAAGCCCCTGTTTGACGACCATTAAAAAGAGTTTCTTAGGGAAAATGAGTTTTGGAAAAATGATTTTTTGGAAATTGAGTGGTTAAAAAGTAGGAAAAAATATTGGGTTTATGTGCAAAATATTTTACTTTGGGAATGTGTAGTTGAAAATGAGTTAGAGAAAAAAAAAGGAGTTTCATAAAAATGGCAGTCAAACAAGGGCTAAATTTAGCAACCAACTTCAGCAGAAGTTTAGCTTCACAATTTATTTCCCCAGCCATTCAAAATCATAATCAAGGAGCAGAAGTCACAACTTGCATAATAATATCAGAAGTGTGCATTTTTGCACAACGAACACTTTAATAGAACAATTCAGATCTGAACCCATGAAATTGCTTATCAAAACTTAGGACAAAAACACTACAGATCTTGAGAATGAGAAAGCCAAAAGATATTTGACGGATTTGACACAGAAAGAAGGAAATGTATTATTAATATTATAGAAAATGCAATATCAAACAGAAGAAGGTTGGGAAAAGGAGAGAAGAGAGGGTTATCCATAAAATTGGGTCAATTAGAGGTCATTTGCTGAATGAAATAATTATGGGCAAACAATCTATAACAAAGATAAGGACATACTTGGGAAGGTTTACATACCTAGAATTGCAGATTTTAGAAGCTATTTTGCAGCCACATACACATTAACTGTTATCAGCATTTCATGTAAATTGCTTTATCAAAATTAGTAAAAGCTGTCAAATGGTAAATCCCGTGTTGATTCCTTCTAAAATAGATACTTTTACATATAAGCCTATAAATATAGCCCTTGTTCAAGCCCCCATTATTCGGTAAAAATAGATTTTGGAATAGTGAATTTTTGGAGGATGTGGAGTTGAAAAGTAGGAAAAAGTTTTAGGTTTACTTGTAATATTATTTTATTAAAGAGAACATGTGGTTAAAAATGAGTTTGGAGAAAAATGTATTATTGGAAAACGGGGCTCAAACAAGGGCATAGTAAGCATGTCCTAGATTAGAACATTTCCCATTCCCTGAACTTCCTACCGTAACTAGCATTTTCTACAATATCCGCATTCCTAAAAATGTACATTTTTGCAATACTACAGCATACAACTGCACATTCATGGCGCTTAAAATTCTTATTTCTTAATTTAGTGTTCGCATTCCAATTGTAAAAGATCACTAATTTCACAATCACTTATACCATGCATGGCTAAACTGGCACTAATTGTTAATATATTGCATGGATTGTGCTGTTTATGCTTGGCAATCTTGGAAAAACAAATAGGTGCATTCCCATTATTCAGTAAATTGCATCATGTGGCACGCAAGAAGATTACAGCCCAAGAAATCAGGGTAAATATTTTTAAAAGGTAGTTAAATGAACGGTGTCAACATGTCGTTAAACTTACCACTACAAAAGTTAACAGGAGCTAAGATGCTAGAATTTCAGAGTGATGACAAATAAAATAGATGAGAATGTTTGAAACAGGACAGAAAATTAACACCATCAACACCCAGTTAGGTCCATTTAGAAATAAATGTAGTATGCCGCATGAATTACCTTGAATATTGACGAAAAAATCCCGATTACTGATAGCTTCCGCTCAGGCATCCTTCTTACTGGTGACATTTCTTTACACAAATTCTGAGCAATCTCCTTCAACAACACCATCTGTGCTTTATCAGTTCCAACAGAAATAATTGCCTGCCTCATTGATTCTCTGTCAGCTTCTAGAGCATGAAGCCTTGCGTACAGCTTCTGGACCTCCAGATCTCTAACATCAGAATGATTTAGCGACGCTCTTGGGCTCGTCAGATAGTCGTCACCTATTCCAACAGAAGACTTGGGCTCTGTGACACCATTATATGAAGCTCCCTGATGAATAGAATCAATTGTGTAAACTCTGTCGCTCACATCATCTCCAACTTCTGATGCATTGTCCTCCTTCCTCAAATTAGAGTTTTCTTCCATCTGGGTATATTCTGTCTTCTTAAAACTGCCACAAAACTTTGGAGAATCAGTAGAAAATTCTGCCCCTGTTTCTTTACCCATCATAAAAAACGAACTTGAACTATCAGTTGAGAACTTCCTAAGATGCCGAGGCCGCCTTGGAGATTGACCAACTATCACCTTTTCAAATGCATTTTTAAATTCCCCTTCAGGCTGAATGGTCCTAGGAGTTTTCTCCAATTGATTTATCCGGGCCTCCAAATCCTTCAAGTGTTTTCTCGACCGTGGAGTTTCACCAAATGCATATTTCTCGATGTCAGCCGGTTCATCTTCGCCGTCTGGATATGTATGGGGTTCATTCAAATTGCACTTGAGAGGAGGATATATCTCGTAAGGAGGGAGTTCAGATTGTCCCTCGAGGTTTTCAGTCATGCTAGTGTTTCGGCTCATATCCTTCTCTCCTTCAGCCTCAGCCTCTGTGAGTCCATAACTCATCATCCTATGTTTATAGGCCTGCACCTCACAGGTTAGAGACTGAATGGTCTGCTCCCTCTTATACAACAAATCTTCCAATGCTAACATCTCCTGCTGATCATGTGCCATTTTCTCCTCCACAAATCTCTTAAACTGCCTCGCCTCCATCTGAACCTCTGCTTTCTCTCTCTGCAACCGCAGTATCATTGACATGGCCTCATTGGCAGCCGAGGAGGATGCATTCCTCTCCTCCTCCAACTCCAAAATGAGATCCTGAATGGTCTGCTGTTGGCTGCTGACCATTTCACGCAATGCCGCACATTCATTTCCCATATCCACACGGGCATTTTGTTGTAAAACCAGTCCTGGGATTGTGAACCGCCTTTCTTCCTCTAACTCATCATATTTACGCTTTACAGTACGGAGATAGGTCCCAGAAAACGACCTTTTCATTATTGAACAGCTACACCCGCAATCGCTACATTTGACCAGACTGGTTGATGGGGACGAATTCTCAGACTTCATAACCAAAGAACCTCCAATCAAATCTCAAACACCTCGATTAAGTTTCAACCCCAATAATCAATTTTTCCGCAACAAATTAAAGAATTTTCAACCAAACAAATCCCAAGACCTCCCTCAATGTATTTTAATAAATTTCCCCCAGAATATGTGTAAATCTCCCCTTTTTCCTCAACCAGGGTAAAAACTCGATTCATGCAGATCAATATATTGTCCACAACAGACTTCCTACAGAAATAATCAACAAAAAACTCATTCAAATCCTCAACAATCCTTACATACAAATACATACATGCATACAGATACATATATTAACTTTTGCATGTATAATTGGTTACCTTGCTTGGAGGGGATGAACACGCAGCTGAAAATTGATTTTCCGGTGCGATCTGAAGGGGAAGTAAAACAAAATCGAGATTGAGGAAAAGCGAGGGAAGGGGAATAGTATATATATTTATAAAAGTGGAGGGAGAGCTGGGGAGGGATTTTGAAACCCTAGAATTTTTGGCTTTTGATCTTTTTTTTGTCGTTTTTATGGCTTTGATTGATTTGCTTCGTGTCACGAGAAAAAATGATTACTGGTTTAGAGAGAGAGAATTGTTTGTTAGTTTTAGAGAGGGGGGAAGGAAGATGAGGAAAGGGGTAGGGGTAAAATTGGAAAGCTAAGGACAATAGCAAAGACAAAACAGTTGCAAAATGCCTTGGGGAAGATTCTATTTCAAATTTCAAATATAGCAAATGAATAAAAATAAATATTCTTTTTTTTTTCAAGAAAAAAATAATTATTCTTACCTCTTTAGAACTGGGGTTTTTTTTCCCAATGTCATCATTTATTTAGCCCCTATTTAATGGAAATAAATCAAATTACAAATTTTGATAAAAATAAATGAAATGTATTATTAAAAAATTGTGAATCCTACAAAATGTAATTAAAATTAATTATTATTTTGCTTAATTTAAAATTTTAATTTTAACCAAATAAGGTTTCAATTTGAGGTTCTTTCCTTTTTGTTTTTTCCCAATTTTTCTAACTGAGAGAGTCCAAGTAGGAGTATAATACATAAAGGTGGATACTAGCTGAGATGATGCATTTGTAGATCAGAGCCCCAGCTAGGGTAAATTAATGCAAAATTCTTTTTTTTCCTTTAATAAATTTATTAAAAATGAAAATGATCAAATAATAATACAGTGACCTACTTCACATATGTCGTGACGTATCTCTTTTTTCAGATTGGATAATTCGATTTCGAGCGTGAGACGTTACCTATTTTGAACTTATTTTTCAGAGTTATCTACTTATCTTATAATTAAAATTGCACGTTAAAGTTGAAGCAAATATTAAAAATGGTGATAAGAAATTTAATTTAAGAAAAAAAGAAGAAACTTTATATTTATATTTATTAATAGAAAAGACGTGATTTTATTATGAATATTCAGTCAATCTTTGCATGCTTTGACATTCAACCAGTCAAGTCAATGCACAAAAAATAATCAGGGGATCCACTTATAAAAAAATCTTTTAAAATGTCCATAATATCCTCATTAAAGATTCCTCCACACAGTTCATAAAAGTTTGTTGAAACTTGTCCAACTATAAAACAGTTCGGATAATGGGACCAACTAACACGAAGTGTGTTTAGCTGTATTTATATTATTTGTGAAAAAGTTACTTTAAACGCAATTATACATTCTCTTAATCCAGATAAAAAATGAAAAAGAAAAACTGTTACTGGTGGGACATTTACGATTGCTAAGAGTTGGTATTGTTATAACCAAAACAACTAATGGGTGATCTCTATTCTCCCGTTCAAGTATTCGTTAAAGGTGCATTTGATTGTGCGTATGAAATTTGTATGGAAAAAAAAAAAAATTCAATCGCTTAGAACTTATTTGTATAAAAATTATTAATTAAATAGATTTGATTGATTTAGTTTTCAATCAAGAAAATATTTATATTTGTCCATTTTTTATTGATGGGTAAATGAAAGAGAGTGGATATATGAGAGAGAGAAAGAAAATGTGAATTTCCTAAAAAAAAAAAAAATCTTACTCCCGGAAAATATGGATGGAAAAAAACACATTTTCCAAGAAAAATATTAACAATCAAACGCACACTAAGTGTTATTAGCCTATGAACATTATAATCAAACTAATACCTCTCCTCAACTTCCATTTCTAATTTTAGCAGAAAAATTGAGACGAAGTTACATGCCGAAAGATGGTCGGGCCCAAGGGCTTTGGATTTAACAACAACGTGCCTTATGGATTGGATTATTCAATTCTAATGATAATTTTTGCCACTGAAAATGCTATTTGATTATTAAACTAAGATAGAGTGTTATCCTATCCATGTAGAAAGCGACTTAGAAAATCATTTGGAGTTTGAGAGAACATTATTATGAAAATGATGTCGCACTCTTAACTTTACAAGCCAGATTTTGCATTATCACGAGTCGTAAATTCCCCAATAATATCTTTTAAATTTCATTTATAATAAACCTCTTTTCAAGATTTATTTATTTATTTTTAGTTATTATTATAATGAAGAAACCTTCAAGGTCGGAAGTGTTAGACAAAGCTTAACATATTTTCTTATTCGTACACATTCTGTGAAATTCAGTACTTAAAAATAATTTAGCCCATGTGTGATGTTGCTTATTTGAAAAATCACTTATTTTAGTTTATGTATAGTTCCCATTAGTCAATTTAATTTGTTATATAATATCATAGACTACGCAATGTGAGACAAATTAATCCAATTTTTTTTAAATAATATCATAGACTACGCATTGTAAGACAAATATCTAGTTAAACGTGGTACAATTATTTGTAGTTACATTAATCATTTAGTCGACTACTACAACATTTAGAATTTCATCCCCAACGCCTAGAGACAGCTCGATAATATAAAGTATTTCAATTGTGACCACTGAATTAATGTCAAATTTACCAAACCACATTGCCATGCTATCTTCAACCCATGTTTTTATTTTCTAATTCTCAGATTTGCAGAAAAAGTTGCAAATAAATCTCAGCAATACAAGTAATTTCAGACTTGTTTACAAGTGTTGCTTTTGCAATTTGCCAGCAGTGTTCTCCTTTCCTTTCAGATATCCATGACATTGCACCAGAATTATAAAAACTTTTAATATTTATTTACCACTGATTCAAAGATTACATAGCTTCCAATACCTGGCGGTTCCTTGCATGTCCCTCTTTTTGCAGTTCATTGCACGGTAAATCCGAGTCTTCAGAGACTGTAAAGAGTCCCAGTGGATCGAGCAAGAACCAATGTCAATGACTTTTTAACATCTGAAATAACATGAATCCGTTTTTCCCATTAATCAAACCACGGTGATTGGTAATCACCTCGGCGGCACATTAACAACAGGAGGAACATTAGCAATGTGGGATGGTGGAGTCTCTGGCCTTGGCATGCCAATGGTATCCATTTCAAACTCCTCATGAAGCATATTTACTCCATTCCATTCCAAACCTGCTGCATTTGAAGTCAATGAATTAAAAATTCAGACTAGGTCTTGGGGAAAAAATATGGAAACTAAAATTAGCAACTGCAGAAGTATACAATCTGTCTTCCACATGTCTGTGATGCTAACTTCTGCATCTGATAAAAGCCAATAGTCTGCATCATTCTGCAACAACCAAAAACATTACCCTTCAGATTGAATACATATTCTTCCATAAACAAATTGCAAAAGCAAATGGGCATAAGTTTGATGAATAAACCTCTGAAAGATCCATGAAAATCAGTGCTTGGCCACATAAGTCGCAATTAAATTATTGGGGGTGAATAATGAAAAACTTGCAATGCGGTAACAAGGATGGAGATGATAAGCGTAAAGAGAAAAACATATTGTAAGAACATAAGAAATAAAGATGAAGTATACTGGCTATCCTCGGCTTCCACTTCATCTCCTCCGCAAGTAATGTAATGCAATCTATGTCTCTGTTATTGCTGAAACTTTTTGGGAGGTCATTCTTTGAAAAGTTAAATTACACAGGATCATGGCCACTGACAGGCCTTAAGAATCATAAATTTGAATGATAATACCCTTGAGTTGTAACTTATTACATAATTACAACATATTCTTTGAAATGACTAAGTACCAGGTAAACAACTGTTCTTTTAGTTTGCTGATGAATTCTCTTGTATAAAGTTCTTACCAATCAAATGTTTCATTCAGAATGATTACACTTACATCAATGTTTGAAGGAACAATCTTTGTCATTCCACCAGAATACTCTTGAGACGCACTATAATTGGAGCTCATTGTCTGACTCTCTTGTGTCTGAACTTCAATGCCTGTTGCACTGTTCGTTACAGAGGCTCTTTCTATTGCTAGATTTCCGTTTGAACCAGAACTAGGTGTAGGGGGGAAGCTTGTTTGCTGTTCAACACCACTCGGCTCTTCAAACTTCTCTTCAAACTGACTGAAATTGAGATGAAAGAAGTTTATAAAGGTGGAAACTTATAGATAAACATCTTTGGACTATAATGGGGGCAAACAATTTTTTTTTTGGATACCTGACAAGGTAAACATCAATAGGACCCATTGTACTTCTGAGTATTATTCTATATCTCCTCTGCGGATAGTCAACGGCCTGTATACCAGAAAAAAAATTGATAATACTGAAACTATCAGAACAGCCATAATAAAGCTCACAAAAAGCCTATTTTACTTGATTTACCTCATCAGGGTCTGGAACTTCAAGGGTAGTTCCATGTGGAGCTTTAATTGCTATCAGGGTTTCATTCTGTCATACACAAGGTTTGAGAAGTTAATTACCCAAGAGTTTCGATCATAATTGATTGACAGTGTAATCATCATAGGATTTACATTCACCTATTTCTTCTACCTGCCATCATATTAATACATGAATACTGTTACATATAGACACTATAAAAGCTCGAACCTGGAAACAGGGTAAGCCTTTGATATCATCTTCAGTTACAAAAAGCCATCTGCAACAGTTAGTGGAACAGTGTAATTAGTGAACAGAAGAATTCTTTTAACTCAGATAAATACTATAATCAAGGAGACCACAGAGAATACTTTTGATTGTTTTCATCTTCACTCAAGTCCCTCAGCTTTTCTTGCATCTCCCTGTAACGTTCTGAAGGATCAGCATAAACAATGATTTGCAATAGAAGCATTTATTCTTAGAAATGAGAACTTATTAACCTTATTCGCTCATCCAATCTTTTTTCTTCCATGGAAAGGTTCTCAAATTCTGCCTGTGGATGGAAGCAAAAATAAATGACACTACTAATCATTTTTTTTATTTTTTTATTTTGAAGCCTCACTAGTAATGATTCATATGAAATTATGATATTTAAAAAGTAAATCTTCAATTGAAAAGGTAGTTGAGAATTGAAAAATCAATACCAAAATGTGTCTATACATAAGCAAGTCCATTACGAGTTCAACTCAGTAGAGAACATAAAGAAAAAAGAAGTACAAGAACACTAATAATACGAGGGTTAGCATTTCTTCTCCACATACCAGCAAAAGAGTGGCATCATTCTGCATTTCTTCAGGTTTTGAAGGATCAAGTCCCCTAACAAGTAAATAAATTCTCATTTAAGTTCCAAACTTCAAACCACTATGATATTGAAAGTCATATGCAGTGTAACAGCATGTCATCATGTATTTTCTAAATGCAAAATAGGCATACTTCCAGCGGATTCTGTTCTTAAGCTTCTTTTCAATAAGACCAATTCCTTCAAGAACATTTGTTATGTCATATATCCTTCTCTTCTGAACCTGTACCACCAGAATTTCAATTAAAGTTTCTGAAACTCAAAAAATGTGCATAATCATCCAGCAGATAGATCACCTGCAAAGTGTCAGCAGCTTTGTTTAAATCAAGTTCACCATCTTCTGCACACTTTATCAAGTTAATGAATTTTTTTGTCAAAAGACCTGAGACAATCCATATAAATATCAGCACATAACCAATAACTTTTGACAACTAAAGCCTGAAAAGTTAATTCAAAATGGAAAGTAACATAAGTACTCAAGGAGCTATCATAGCGGCAGCTTCCAGCCGGAGTGAGAGGAGATGGAGCATCTGCAAATTCACCCACTGAATGCATTAGTTGTTTTGTATGCTAAAGAAACCGTGTACATTTTAGGAAAAAAATTGTAAGCAATGTTATTATTTGTTCCTGAAAATAAAGTTTTTTCCTAATTCAATAACAATTGTTCAAAGAAATATGCTCCTGCAAAAGTCGACAATCAATTAACAAGGATGATTCAAGGAAAATTCATCTCACCAACATTGGTGACAGGAGTTGAAGGCACAGATCTATTGTTTTTTGTGACCTTAGACCGACCACCTGCCCTTCCTCCCTCTCCAGAAACAGGTGTGCTGAAGGGACTATTAGCCATATTGTTGCATCCAGGACTTGTCGCCCATTCACTAGGCTCAACCCCATTGTTTGCATGCCCATTCTTCCACTTCGGAGGCTGAACGGCACGATTTATCAGGAAAATTGGTATCAGCATCCGAAATAGAAAGTAAATAAAATAATTCCAAAATTATATTTATACCAAACTGTCTGGTTTCTGATGCGACATAGTCATCTAATTGTTAAACAACATACATAGCTAGTGCACTTTCACTCCGTAAGATACGAATAAATTTCATTTACACGATAGTGTTTGTCGCACTATATTAGTAGACTTACCATGCTGTGTCAACAAAGTTTTCTCTCAATATATGACAAATATTGATACCATTAACAGAAACCTACAGTTCGAAATACTAGAACATCCAAGTGCTTCCCCAATTCATGCGGAATTTAATAAAACATAGGTTGTGATGGATAAATTGTAGAATTCCCCCTCAGTTAATGAATAATAATTTTTTTCTTTTATTATTTATATATAGACTTGTCTATGAATATCATGATTATAAGAATAGATAACTGTACGCTAAATAAGCGTGAACCAATTACATTTAATTAGGGAATTCAATAAAAACCCACCTAAAAACTAATAACACAGTAAACACAAATCCAACATAAAAAGCAGCAAATTAAGTTGAATAAGCTAATAGTATTCGAAACCCACAGGAGACTTAACCACAACAACTTCCGATGGGTGATCGGAGGCGGGGATGCGGCCCGGCGTCGAGAAGCGGTGGTAGTCATTAGGGGGAAAGAACGGCGGCTTCATCGACGCGAACGGTAGATGCCGCCGGATCGACGTCGGGGGTGTCTGGACGGTCTGCCCTTTTGCCCCCGAGTCGCCGGTTGAAGCCCCTGGCCCAGCCATTATTCTTTAACAAATATAGTTAATTAAATTAATGCATACAAATCAATAAAGTTGGCTGGAAATTTTAGGGTTTTAGATTACAATAGAGAGAGGGAAAATGAGGGTTTGAGATTTTATAATGGTGAATGTGTGTCTGTGTGAGGGTGGGGGTGGGTTGGGTGGGTAACGGGGGGGAAGGGGGTGGAGTAGAAAACGAGGGAAGGGAGGGAATTTTGGTTCGGATAGATGTGGAGGGAAGGAAGAGAAAATGAGAGAACTGAAACAAATAATTCTCGTTTTTGCTAATTGGTCCTTATTTTATGGGGTTATTATGTTTTTACCCACACAAGTTTTGTTCAGAGGAAATAGCAATTGAGGTCCCAACCTTTGACTCGTTATGCACTTTGTTCACCAACCTTCAAAACACATCCCATCTTTACATTTTAGTAGCCCATTTTTTGTGTAGTTAGAAATCGGATTTTTAGTAAGTTGTATAAAAGACACCGAATGTGTGATTGAAAAATTGTGAATTGTTAAAAAATATATAGTTAAAATTAATTAATAACTTTGATTTTTTTAAAATATTTTAAGCTAGAATATGATTCGATTTATCTTTTCAAACATGTCGATGCATTATTAGCAATCTATAAACAATCAACGTCTGACATCGATTAGTGTCATAACGCCTCACCATTGAAATGCCTTTTTTAAAGTAAAAAATTTGTGCTTTCGTGACTCTTGCCAATTAGACAAGTTAAATCAATTTATGTTTTCGCTTAACCCCTGTTCGACAATTATTTTTTCAAACTCTTTTTTTTTAATACTCATTTTTAATTGCACATTCACACAATAAGATATTATACACGTAAGTTCAAAACTTTTCACTACTTTTTAACCACATATTTTTATAAAATACCACCATTTAAAACTTCATTTTCCACAAAAAAAAAAATGGTTGTCAAATAGGGGTTTAAGAAGATCAACTCCCTTGACCATTCTATTGGCGTGCACCAATTAAGATGGTTCGTACATTTCATGGTAACTATATTTTCTATAGCCTATGGACTAACATAACTTCTAGACGTATAGAAAGATTTGTAGATGTACTGATTTATATTGATCAAGTTTCAATTTTTACCCGCCTAATTTGCAGTTATAAATCTAAATAATAACCCAAATATGCTCACTAATTCGAATGCACCATAGATATTGAGCGAACTTTGAAAAGATTTTGGTACACGTACGTGTGTTTGATATGATCTTCGGAGGGAATGAATGTACAAATTTGATTTTTTTTTTTAAAATGGACGACCCTTTTGTTTGTATGAAAAGATAAAGAAGCAAGTATAATCCAATGTCCGAGTGAATTGCTTTTAATGGAAATTAAATGGTTAGTTATGGTAAATATTTTTTTATAGTATCAATTCGTTCAAAATTATTAGTAACTTCTCGTAACATTAAGTCCCCGTTTGGTCCCTCTTATTTGTCATTATTTGATATTATAATTTTTGGAATAATATTTTTTAAAAAATGTGTGATTAAAAAAAGAAATTATTTCGCATTTACGTATAATATAATTTAATTGGAAAATGTGTAATTAGTGAGAATGGTGAAGAAATTGTATTATAATTTTAACGGTGTCGGGGCTAACTTTTGATGAAAAATATTATTAAATTTTTAGAAAATCCAAAGAGAACCCTCTCGAATATTCTACTGCTTATCTTCTCACCAACCAGTATTTTGACTCTCCAGCGAACTGACACTATTGCCACTCTCCAAATTCATCACTTTCAGACCCGGAAGCGATTTTGAGAGCTATCAATCAACGACTATGGCCTCTACTGCTGCAACTTCAACCGCTGCTCTTCTCTCTTCCAAACCCAATTCCAATCCTAAGGCTTGCATTTCCCCCAAATCCGTTTCATTTAAAGCTTTTTCTGCTCAATCCCTTTCCGTCCCGTCTTCATTTTCCGGATTCCGAACCCATGTACCTCGCTCCCTCTCCTCCCGATCGTCTCACTCTGAACGACGCAGTTTAGTTGTCCGCGCTGTAAGTGGTTATTTTACTGATTCATTAATTTTGACTTCCACTTCCTTGCTATATAATACTAGTGCCGTTGAAGTGTATTTCAGGAAGTAGTGAATTTTTAATATTATTTATTTATGTTCGAATTTCGGCTAATCTCGAAATGGGTTTTGAACCAGTGACATGTTCCGTGATTGATATCGCAAATTGCGAAACCCGGTTATTTAACTTATTCGCTAGCATCCATCCCTTAACTCAATGTTAGATACTGCAGCGCTGCTATATGGTCTGGCCTTTTTTTTTATCCGATTGATAACTAGTTAATTGAAAAGAAATCGGTATTACATTTTCTATGAAGTACTAATCCTTCATTTTTACCGTATGCAAGTATTGGCTCTTGATGTGAATTCTATAAATTGGAAAATATAGTTTAAATTTGTGTTATAGAGTTTAATATTTAGAACCGGGCTACTTGGCCAGGGCCACGTTGGCCAAGCCCTGGCCAAGTACCTTTATCCTAATATTTAAACCTTTGTCAAAAGGATCTATACTATCCAGGGCTGTTGTCTGGAATTATATTACATGTTCAATATACAACTCTTTCTGGGGTCGAGGTTTAAAGATTATTCTAGCTGGAATCCTGGGATGGGATTCTTTTGAATCCATTTGTGGATCAAATAATGATATTTACCATTACAAGGACAGGTTCCTGGTAATGAGTAAGAAAAGTCAAAAGTTGGAATCTTTCTGTAATGTTGCACTTGAGAAAAACAATTAGGGCATGCTTGTTTTTTTACTGTTTGTATGTTAGATGTCTCTGAATTTGCATTTCCTGATTAACTGTTATTGTCTATCTGTTGTTCAAGAGTGCAGATGATCTTAATCTGTGACGTCTTTGTCCTTTTTGCAGAGTGAACTTCCACTGGTTGGAAATCCAGCTCCGGACTTCGAGGCAGAGGCTGTTTACGATCAAGAATTTATTAAGGTATTCTGCTAAAGAACGCAGTATGAACATTTAGAAATCTCGTGATGTATATTAACTTATTTTATAACATTTTCAAAATCTTGTGATAAATATAAATGATTTTTACATGTGCTTATGGTATATTCTATTTATGGAGGTATATCATTTCTATTGACTTGGATGTCTGTTCTCATTTTTAATAGCTCGGTGGGTTAATTTGTTTTTTGATTGGTAACTATCAATTTAAGATTAGCATTCAGAGTCTTCAGAGAGGTGTGAAAAGTGCCGTTATTTCGTATTTAACTTAAAGGTGTTATTTTTATGAAAGTTGATTTTTCTCAACAACTTATTTTCCTCGGAATCTTCAATCTATTGCACATACCACAACACTTTCTAATGTGTTGAATAAAGGGATTTGAAATAATGGACCTTGATGTATTATTCAACTCTCTTTTGTTTTTGAGGTTGTTGAAGTTGAAACAAACTCTGTATCTATTTTTGGTCCTCTCTGTCTCTCATCTCTTTATTTCATCCTGGGTGAGAATAGTGCAGCATATAATTTACATATCTAGATATGGTTTTGTTAGAGCTATTGTAATACTGATCAGAGTTATTCTTGCTGCAGGTTAAACTGTCTCAGTATATAGGGAAGAAATATGTTATTCTCTTTTTCTACCCACTGGACTTCACCTTTGTTTGTCCCACTGGTGAGTTTGACACTGGACCTTCTGAATATATCACTGTCCACTTCATTTTCTAATTAACAGTTGTTGACGATGCCATTTACATCTCCTTTTATTCTGTCTTCTGTAGAGATCACTGCTTTCAGTGACCGTCACAAAGAATTTGAGAAATTGAACACAGAAATAGTGGGTGTCTCTGTAGACAGTGTGGTAAGGTTTTTAATTTCATATGTTAGACTGGTTGAAAATTCTCGTGTTCGCATCTCTCTATGTTTGTTTTATGTTTTTTCTCATTTGCTAAAAGCTTTCAAAGCCTGTTTTATGTTTTTGCGGCAAAAAGAAGTTGTGTTCTTTTTCACTTGAATCTCCTCATATGGATCAAAATAATAATCCGTATTATCCAGAGCAATTAATCACACAAAAAATAAGAAAGCAGAAACAAGTATATGCGATATAACGTGCTTTACTCTTATGTGAGAGCTACTGCACCAGATATAGCTGCTGGAATTGCATAATATTGAAGAAGAGAATACAATGTGTTTTGCATTCATGCCTCTCTATGTTTTTTCTCTACTACATGTGCGAATTTTCCAAAGTAAACCCTATAATGCTAAAAAAAATTCTTCTAGGATGCTTCCACCTTTGAACCCCCATACTAGGGGGCCTGCTGGCTGTCGGACACCATGTTGATCTTACTGTAAAGGTAGAACATCACCCCGAGGGGTAAACGATTCAGTATATTAGGCTCCACACGTTCAACATGTCTACCACCATATATGTTTCTAAACTCGACTTTTTCCTGCCTGCAATTTTTATAATTATTCCTTTTATGTGAAGAACCAGGATTTCCAATCTTAAGGGAATACATCAAAGGAATATTCCAAGGAAAATAGAGTTAATTTTAATTTTGAGTTGGACCAACTACCAGGTTCCATGATGAGTTCCTGGACGAAATAGAATTTGTGTCTATATTGCTGTTATGGATTTACTGACTATTATGACACTAATTAACACTTTCTGACTAATTGATAGTCGAAGGATAATCTGACCGACTAGGAAGGGAAACAAAGATTTCCTTTGTCTTGTTCCACTGTCTGTGCTGATAATGAATCGTTGATACTTGTGCATGACCAATGAAGATGTTTTGTATCTCCTTTCTTTTTATCTCAAGGAATTACCTAGAAATTGTTTACCACTGACGTCTTTAGGACAGACACATCAAATAGAGTAACGTATCCGTATCCGACACTGACACTCCTTGGTCATTTTTTTCTTTATCAGAAATATTATATATTTTTAACTTAAAGTTATTATTAAATAACAAATACGTACTCATATTTAAAAGATTTTGACATGAAAGATTAATATTAAGTATAACTATATAAATAAAGAATTTAATCAACGTATCGATGACGTATCTCGTTAGTAGTTTTTTTAAAAAATCGTGTGTCGGGGTGTCCGACACTTGTCCGTGTCGGTGCTTCATAGCTGACGTCTATCACCCTATTTGGCCAATTCCTTGTATGACTATTAGATGCACTCTATAATTTCCTGTATCATCATTGCTTTTAGTGTTACCCCGTGGTAGAATTGCGTTTGCTTTCATTCACCACAATTTTAGTACCTTCTGCTTTTTGGTTGGTTTACCACTTTACCGTTTTCTCCTGTTCTTTCCTGAATCATCATTGCTTTCAGTTTAACCCCATGGGTAGAATTGTGTTTGCTTTCATTCACCACAATTTTAGTACCTTTTGCTTCTTGTTTGGTTTACCAACTTCACCTTTTTCTCCTGTTCTTTGTTGTCTCATCTCCTCTATGACATCCATGCACACAGTATTCTCCTAATTCAGTATTTTTTTTAAAAACATATTTTTAAATGATAGGAAAGCAACATTTTTAAGATTTCTTGTAGCGTTTTTGGGCTTCTATGCAATTTGTGATATTTTAACCATTTGCTTTTGCCGGTATTTGGATGTATTGTACCCTAGCATTGACTGGTTTATGTTGAATCTTAATATCATTTACATTGCACTAACTAAATTCTAGCATGGACTGGTTATGTTGAATCTTAATTTCATTTTACATTGCACTAATTTAATCTTTAATGGTCCTGCAGTTTTCCCACCTTGCATGGATCCAAACTGATAGAAAGAGTGGGGGTTTGGGTGATTTGAAGTATCCATTAGTTTCTGATGTGACCAAATCAATTTCAAAGTCATATAATGTGCTTATTCCGGATCAGGTATTTATTATACTGTTTTCCATATTCTGCAAGCGGAATGATCAATTTTTTGGTCAATTGTGGTTGAACATAACATGTATATTTGCTCATCCAATCATGTCTATCCAATAACGGTAGAAAAGAAAATCGGATCCATTCTCAAGTCTAGAGTTTTGATTTGGTGTATAGTACTCTGGTTGGCAGGCAATCTTGCTTAGTTCAAGAAGTTGAATTTGAAAAATTGAAGAGACGGAGGAAAAAAAATTTGATGCTTCACATTCAGCTCCTGTTTTTCTCCCATTTTTAAAGCTCATTTTGCCCGAACCCATTTTCAACCACACATCTCTCACAACTTTATTAACTTTTTAATCATATATATCAACTTCTATCAAAATCTACTAAAAATTTGATTTTTAGCAAAACCAAACAGGGGCTCAATTTACTTATAGAAACAATTTTTGAGCCATCAGTTTATTTGATGATCATTAATGACTTTTGCAAATTGACTAATATTTTATGCTCCAATCTTTTAATGTAGTACCAGATAATTTGTTCACATTTGTGAAGTTTAATCTAGGAGCTGTCTCTGCTAATATACTTGTGTAGCTTCATTACGTTCTTCTTGTACGGGAGAAGAAAATTCATAATAATAAGCTAACAATGGATGGTAGAGTTAGGCATCAGCCATGGAATAATGTAGAGCTGTAAGAATATGGAAAGCCTTGTAGTGATGGTGAAGTCGATAATGCCCATGAATACGGCTTACACCTATTCATGATGTGGAGAGTATTTGAATGAACAATCGCGTTTAAAATCTATGAAAGTTGACCGGGATTGTAGTTTCAAGTCTATCTCGTAGTTGGGGCTACTGGAGTTTCTCTTTCTTAAACTTGGGGAGGATGTATTAATCAAGGAAACACTACTACCGGTAATCATCTTATGTAGTTGTGGTGCTGTTTCAGGGAATTGCATTAAGAGGACTTTTTATCATTGACAAGGAAGGAGTGATTCAACACTCCACCATCAACAATCTTGCGATTGGCCGAAGCGTTGATGAAACACTGAGGACTCTCCAGGTAACATTCACTATATTGAACAAGACAAAACTTCTGGGACTTGGTCCCAGGAAACCCCGTGATATTGTTTGGCATAACTTGATTAAAGTTCATAGGAAAATATTATAGCGATGTGTTTTCATTGTCGTACTATAAAGTAGCACTTGGTTATGATACATAATGCTTAGCACTATAAAATCATGTTGGTCAATGGCGCGTCCCTTGCCTAAATAACTCGGCACCCATAGTTTGTTTACTTGTATGCATTTTAGGAAGTTCAATAGAGTTTCTATTTACAGAGCATCATGCTTCTGCAGGCCTTGCAATATGTTCAGGAGAACCCGGATGAAGTATGCCCAGCTGGATGGAAGCCTGGGGAGAAGTCTATGAAACCAGATCCCAAGCTCAGCAAGGAATATTTTGCTGCTATATAGTTTAAGATTGAACCAAAATCGCAATGGTATTGTTATTTGTCTGCCAGAGAGGTTGTAAGAAAATGCTTTTAAGGCTACTATCGAGTTTTGACAGTTGCTTTGCCCACCTTTGTTAAATTGATGTGTCCAACGTTCAGAAACCTGTGGTTTACCTTGACATTTTCTACCTTCTCACTTGCATTTATAAGAAATCTGTTTCTTCAAGATGGATATGTATTAATTCCACTGGAAGTAATGGTTCATAGTGCAATGCGGCATTCTCAAACACCAGCTTGACTTCCAAACAAGTGCTGATGACCGCTTCGGGTAGAATAATGCATTGGACAATGAAGTAGTTTGAGTGTCATCTAGATGAGTTACAATTTAAGTACCAGTCTCTGTGTCAAACTGACAATTTACAATTTGCAGTTATGATTTCAAAAGTTGTTGCAGCTTTTACTTATAAAACATTTCATTTTTGCACAAGTGGTCCCAAACGTTTTAAGTGTGTACGATTGGAGGGTAAATGGATGAAATTTGTCCAATTTGTAGTCAGCAGATAAAAAAATATTTTTGATCTCATTATTAATTATTTGAGTAAGGGTAAAATGATAATTTTATATATTTTCATATAAAATCATTAAAAAGTCAAAAAAAAGTAAAAAATTTTGAACCTTCTTTCCAATACCCCACCCTCCAAAACAAAATCAGAAAAATTCACCCACGGTTGGCCGGTTTGCCATCATTGTCAACCCACGATATCGCACTGTAATAGACACCACCACTTCTAATCGCCAACATCTTCACCTAAACCCCACAGCCAAAGAATGGTTAAGGTTTTAGTGAATTCTGGGAAACTTGATTCGGATTCGAAGAACCTATAGTGAATTCAAGAAAAAGCAAAAAAATAAAAATAAAAATAAAAATAAAAAATGGAGGAGATAGGACAAGAAGCTTGTTGCAGTGATTTTAGTATTCAACCTTCTTTTCTTCCTCCTTCACAATTTGGGTGTTGATATAGTTAATTCTTAAATAGTTACGACCAACATGTTAGCCTTGTTGACTTCTTTAATTTTAAGTTTCACATTTTGACTTTAATTATGATTTCGTGTTGAATCTTTATTGTTGATTTGATTGCCTTTTCATAAATTCAGCCAGTTAATGAAATTACTTGTGAACTCGTTTTGATACGGGGCCAAATTAGTACTATTGAACAAATTGAGAGGAAAATTGAACTAAACGTTTATTCAATGCAGAAAAGAATTGAATTTACAGTGCATAACAATGAGCTTTTAAATAGAAAGATATCTAACTGACAAACATTTAAATGTATAGACCAATACAAGATGGACACGTGGATTAACTAACTAACTAACTAATTAACAAATCCAGCTCTAGCTCCAGTTGGCTCCAGCTCGCTCTAGCTTCAGCTGGCTCTAGCTCCGATTTGTATCTCTAGCTTCTTGCAGTTGTATAATATGTTAATCCCCCTGAAGATGGACAATGAAGATTGATGACAACCATCTTGGATAATAAGGAAATAAGAGTGAAACGGGTAATGCTTTGGTGAAAACATCAGCGAGTTGGTGTTGTGTTCGAATAGGTAAAAGTTTTATAAAACCATCAACAACTTTATCTCTTACAANAAGATGGACAATGAAGATTGATGACAACCATCTTGGATAATAAGGAAATAAGAGTGAAACGGGTAATGCTTTGGTGAAAACATCAGCGAGTTGGTGTTGTGTTCGAATAGGTAAAAGTTTTATAAAACCATCAACAACTTTATCTCTTACAAAATGGCAATCAATCTCGATATGTTTGGTGCGTTCATGAAAAATCGTATTAGAGGCAATGTGAATGGCCACTTGATTATCACAGAAAATTAAGGCATGAATAGTTAGTGAAATCTGAAAATCAAGAAGTATCTGGTTAATCCATATCAATTCACTAGCAGTAGACGCCAATGCACGTTATTCTGCTTTAGCTGAGGATCTGGAAAAAGTTGTTTGTTTCTTGGCTTTCCATGAAGTCAACGAGTCATAGAAATACTCAAAATCCTGTGACAGATTTCCTTGAATCAAGGCAAGACCCCCAATCTGCGCCTGAAAAGGCTCGTAATTGAAATGAAGATTGTGCACAAAACAAGATCGCTTGACCTGGAGTGGACTTGATAAACTGCAAGAGGTGATGAGCTGCATCCAAATGTGGCTGTCTTGGTTGAGACACGAACTGACTCAGCTTGTGGACTGCAAATGTTATATCAGGCCTTGTGATGGTGAGGTTTAACAGTTGACCAAAAAGCCTTCTGTACATTGAAACATCATTAAGAAGTTCACCCTCAAATGAACTGAGACGAATCTTGGGATCTATGGGTAAAGCAGTAGGTTTACATGCTAGAAAACTTGTGTCTTCAAGAAGTTGAAGAGTGTAATGGCGTTGAGATAAGAAAAGGCCTTTAGATGATCTAGCAATCTCTAAACCTAAGAAATAATTTAATTGCCCAAGGTCTTTCAATTTGAATTGACTATGGAGGAAGCTCTTTATAGATTCAATTGCTTGATGATTAGGTCCAGTAATAATGATATCATCCACATAAACTAGCAAAGCTACAAAACAACTGCCAGCTCCTTTGGTAAACAAAGAATAATCAGACTTTGATTGGTTAAATCCATGTTGAATAAGAGCATTTGAAAACTTTGAAAACCATTGCATTGATGCTTGTTTTAAGTCATATATTGATTTATGAAGTTTACATTCTAGGTGCTCCCCCTGCTACCAGTATTGATTTGTTTGTTATATCCCATTGGAAGATCCATATAGATTTCTTCAAATAAATCACCATTGAGAAATGCATTATTAACATTCATTTGTGTAATCTGCCATTTACTCGACGCTGCACTAGCTAAAAGAACTTTGACAGTTACTAGTTTAGCAACAGGAGAAAAAGTCTTGATAAAATCAAATCACTCTTGCTAAGTATACCACTTTGCTACCAATCGAGCTTTGTATCTATCTATGTAGCCATCTGATTTATACTTGATTTTATATACCCACTTGCAGCCTATAGGATGTTTACCCTTAGGCAGACTAGTGATGGACAAAGTTTTGTTCATTTCCATCGCTTTCAGTTCAGATGACATAGCCTCTCTCCAATGATCAAATTTAACAGCTTGATGATAAAATTGAGGCTCAAAATTTGAGGAAACAGATAGAAGAAGGTTGTTGTGTGAAGGAGAAAAACAATTATAGGATACGTATTTCGAAAGTGGATAAGGTGATTTATCAGAGAGTTGTTGAAATTTTTTCAAGAAATTATAATGAAAGTTCCTGAGATATGAAGAAAGATTACTAGTTCTAGAGGATCTTCTGATTCCAATAGGATCTATAGAGGGATTATTAATAGAAGGATAATGATTAATAGGAGAAGAATAAAATTCTTAATCTTATGAATTGCTGGAAACTTCATTTGGCACTTCAGAAGGTGATGCATTAGGTAAATCATTGGTGGAAATACCAGAATCACAGTTTTGAGAGGACAGGTGGACTATAAGTGGGAATATCAGAGGCAAATTTTGGTAATACAATCTGAGGGAAAAGATTAACATCATCTGATTTATGAGTTATAGAATGGAATGGGAAAAATTGTTCATGGAAAACAACATCCCTAGAGATTAGAAAAGATTTTCGAAGCAATGTCATAGAGTTTATAGCCCTTTATTCCGGGGGATAACCAACAAAGACACATGCCTTAGCTCTAGGATGAAACTTTGATCTTTGTGAGGGTAGAGTGAAAGCAAAGCATAAGCAACTAAACACTCTAAGTGAAGGGTAGTCCACTGGAGAATTATATAGCAGAGAGAGAGGAGATTTATTTTATAAACCAATGTTGGTGCTATGTTAATAAGAAATGTGACAGTTAGAACACACTCATCCCAGAAGTGAATAGGGACTTGAGCCTGAAAATATAAAGCTATAGCAACATTGATAAGGTGTTGGTGCTTTTTCTTTACTATTGAGTTTTGTTCAGGTCTTTCCACACAAGAAAATTGATGTAGAACTCCTTTGGAATTGAAAAATTCAGTAAACTACAACTCAGGGGTATTATCACATCTGAATTTCTTGATAGACTTATGGAACTGAGTTTCAACCATTTTAAAAATCTGAGAATGATGGAATGAACATCTGATTTGTATTTCATAAGATATACCCTAGTGAAACGAGTATAATCATCTACTAGTGTCAGAAAATATTTGTAATACCCTGAAAATTTTTCATATAATTTTATTTAATTGTGTATGCTATATTTTAATGTTTTAAAAATTTAGGGACTAGAATGAAATATATCAATTTCAATCTTTATTTGGGTCATATACTTAGATCTTGATCGAGCATGAT
>CAIGRP010056228.1:0-21949 GCA_903798385.1 Fraxinus cuspidata
TAAAGCTTCTGCATAATTTCCTTCGAATTGAGTTGACATCTATTATGGTCGTAGTTCAATTGAAAGAATCTCCATTCCAGAACTGTACGTGAAATTTTCATATCATACGACTCCTCCCTTATTATGTGCATAAGGAGAATAATACACGTTGAACCTCTATAAATTTTGCACGTTCTTGTGTATATATTTTCTGTGTGTTCTCGATAATATAGAATTAACTTAGTGAAGTAAACATATGTTAATCGTTCACATGTTGAGTAGGCAAATAAGTAAACTAAGTTCCACTTTATGAAGTTAATCAGTCACGGTAGTTAGATTGCAGAGGTTTAACAATGATAAATTTCCTTGGCCAAAAAAGGAAAAGAGAAGGGAAGGAGGAAATACGTATTTTTACTTAATGAAAAGCATGCTCGACCGAGCTTAAAAGTAAGTCTAGTTCACTTTCAATTGTACAAATTTGTTTCATAATATTTTCAGGTCTATTACTTTTTCTTACAAATAAAATAAATACTTATTTATAAGTTTTAGCATACTATTACTTTATTGTTTCTAGTTCTATTAGAAATATGTTTGTTTGAGATGATTTTTATGAAAAGTTATTTTCTTTTTTGTTTTTTGAGAATATTTCGTGTTTAATTTACAAGTTATCAAGAAATGGATACGTATATGTTGCTAAGGATATACTTCTAAAAATAGTTTTAAATGGAAATTAGATAGATATTATTAGGCTTAACTATTTCCATTAATTTGAGAAGATTCAATATGAGCGTTTTAATAAATGAGATTAAAGCTTTATTCAGTAAAATATTACTCATTAAGGCTTTGAGGCACTTGAGAATATTGATAATTTGATCATACTAGGAATAGTACGAAATTGGCAAGACAAATGCAAATTAAGGTATATTCATTTGTTCACTATAGTTGGTCAAATGATGTTTCAACTTTGAAATTAAGAAATATATTGACAAATCCAATGGTCACTCACAAGACAAATATATAGGTAAATACATACAAGCATGCATATACGTATTGTGGGATCGGTAGACCAAAATCAATATAGTCGTTTTATCTTTCAGTCTACGAATGCCCCTACCATGTGACAAACGACACAAATCCAAAGAAATTTTAAGAAACATTTACAAAAGCATTTGCAATATTAAGGCTAAATATTCAACAAAATTTATGGATAAGTATCTATTTTGAAAATAATGGAGCAATTGCTTTGCAAATGAATTACTTATTTCCAATATCAACTAACAAAAGTACTGTATATTACACAAATTTAGTTAAGTACCTATAGCCAAAACATGCTATATGACACTCAAAACCTAAAAGCTGATTAGACTCAACCAAAACCAGATGTTAAGCTCCAGGCTTAGTTTTAGTATCACTGACCTATCTAATGGGTGCAAATGAAACAAAAAAGATTCTCAACATTGGAAAGTGCGACTAAAAGATTTCATAGTGTGTGTGTATTAAGTCGCCTTAATATTTGACTAATAATTGTACAAATTTGTATCGACTCGTTCTGATAACTAAGGATTAGGGCTTATCCAACCTATGCTAAAGTGGTCTGTATTGACGCACAGACCAATACCTTGGCTTTGTATAGAAATGTCAGAAAGAAGGGAACCAAACAAAGAGACAATCAGCCGAACCCCATTCGCAGTTATCTATGTAACATCATTAAACAGACAACACAATGGAAATGTCTGTTAATATATATATATATGCAACTGTGGCAATACTTTTTGAGAAACCGAGAAATGAAAGTGTTCATTGAATCATTGTAGTGCAACATGATTCCTTAAAGTTAACACTAAAAACAAACCCTCAAATCCATGTCTAGATAATGAATCAGATAAGCACAAATGTAATGCAGAAGTTAATTTAAGATATTGAAAGTTTTACCTGGGACAAGTTCTAGTTTTTTCCTTTGCTCTCGTGGCCGGAATGCCTGCAGCCAGGGTACAACTGGAGTCCGGCGTCGAAACTGGCCGGGAAATGGTGGTGATTCTCCACAGGTGGAGCGACAGGGCCGGTGAAGAAACTTAATGATCCATTATCAATTGGTGAAAACCTATTGGGAGGAAATAGAGACGAAGAATTGGACTGAAGGGTCCCCCGATTGAATCCGGCAAGGCCGGAAGTAGAAGAAGACGGCGACATTGTGAAGTCAAGATTGTACTGGTTGTGACTATTATTGTTTTCGTTACGCTTAGCAGAAGGGAGAACTGAAACGAGCTGATCCGGGAGAAAAGAGAAGTGGTGGAGCTCGGGGTGTTCACCAGCCAAGCTAAACAGTGGTGACGACACCGTTGTTAGTGGCGGAGAAAGCGGACTTCCCATGAGCATCTGCCCCGACCGCGTCGCCACGGCCGGGCCTAATAGCCCACTCGTAAAGTAATCCATAGGACTACTCGTGGTATTACTGCTCACGTTATTGATGCCAGCACTTAAGAGCTCGGTGAAAGAAGTGGTTTGTGAAATAGGGTTCATATGAGTAACTTGGGATGACTCGGTGTCCTTCTCCTTTTCTGCAACTCTCTCCTTAGCACGCTCCCTGGCTTTGACCCGATTTTCAGATCTGCACAGTGACAACCCGGAATTTTTGCTGGTTTCGGAAGTACTGCTACAAGCAGAAGATTTGGACAACGTTGTCATATGTTGGTAATTCGGAACGCCGCCACCGTCAATTTCAACTTCAGCTGAATCAAACTGGTGCTGATAGGCGGCGTCACCAGTGCTGGACTTCTCCGTCAGCTGCTTAGGGTTATTGTCTGGAAATGAAGCAGTCATCGGAGGAAGCTCCGAGATGGAGGTGGCCGCCGCCTTCAGCAGCCACTCGACGGCCTTGCTAGGCTGATCATATCCTAGCCGATCCTGCAAATCGTAGAATTGAATAGCAGTACTCACAGAGAGGCGTACACGGCGGTCCCTTAGACCTTTCGAGGTCAGAACTTTGCTGTGCCGATCCTTTCCTCCGGAAGCTCGAGAAACCCTCACGATTCTCGAGGAAGACCAGCCGTAAATCCTACCAAGTCCGCCGCCGCCACCAGTTAGATCGACTCCACCGCCGCCCCTTTTCTGCTCTCGATCTTCATCATCTTTATGGGTCAGCCCTAACTTCGCTGAATCAAGCCTCCCATGACTGGTTCTTGAAAACTTACGGCCATGAGCTTGAATCTCATCCACCTCCATGCCACAACTCATACCATTTTTCTCAACCCCTTTTTTCTTCCTTTTTCACTCAATAATGAGGTGGGTTTTAATGGAGACTGAATTTCTAGCGTTAGGGTTTTAGAGAGAGAGAGAGAGAGAGAACTCTAAACAGTGGGTGTGCAGTAGAGTGGTGGGTCTGTGTCCTTTGCATTGATGACGATTACACAGTACTTTGGCTTTTCTAATGACACATACATACAACACGGATATATATAGAGAGAGAGAGAGAGTAAAAAGGCTTTTTCTACTGTTCCATAAATCGTTCTGCAACAGACAAAGGTCAGAAGAGGAGAAGTAAAGGGGGTGGCTCAAGGTTTTTGCAGTGATGATAAATTTGTTATAATTTATCAGATTCAAGTTCAACTTGAATTTGTTTTTTCTTTACAAATTCAAGTTCAACCATCTTGCAAGGAAATACAAAAGAAAAAAGAATCAGATTCTGATAAAGAAGAAGTATATAGAGATAATCGTGATTAAAAAATAAGGAAAAATAATTGATGTAATTGAGAATGGTGTGTAAATAAGTGAGACAAACTTATAATTGACATTTTCCACTCCTTATGATTTTTTCGTAAAATTTCAGTATTTAAACAAGAATTAGGTTCATTGTTTTGGTTGGTTAGTTCATAAATGAAAATTAGGGATTTCGGCATTCTCCAAATTTCCTTTCTATTTGATCTTAGTATTCAATCTTGCGTCAACAAAGTAGTAGGTCAAGATCAAAGCTTGACGTTCTTTAGTGAATCAGCGAATCGTGATTGTCATTTCCAATAATCTTAAGAATGAATAGGGTTTGATAGTGTATTTTGATCGTCACTTATTTTGGCATGTTTGGCTTTACTACATAATAACTCTCCATACTACACAAAACATGCTATCGTGATAGCTATTCTTTTACCAGCAAATTTACCTTTTTAAACTTTAAGTATAGCCAAACACAATTGCTTTTTTACCTTACTATAAATTGTAATTGAGATTTGGGTCCAATGGGAAAAAGAGTACACAGAAAAGAGGGGTAGTTGCCGGTAGTTAATGGCAAGTGACCCTAATATGTAAATCTAATAGAATTGTAGATATTATTCTCTGCTCAAAGACAACCACATAAAAGAATAAAAACTCCAATTATAGTATTATACTCACGCATCAAATATATTTTTGAGGCAATTTAAGGGGATGTTTGACCCCCATTATTTTTTAAGAATGTATTTTGGAAAAGTAGATTGATGGATGTGTAGTTAAAAAAGAATGAAAATTTTTTTATTTAGGTGTAATATTATTCAATTGAAGAACGTATGGTTGAAAAGAAGATAGAGAAAAATGTATTTTGAAAAAAATGAGAATCAAATATTCTCTAAGTTAAAGAGAATGATAAATAATTATTTAGATTTCTTGAATTTAATAATCCTTAAAATTCGTAACGACTATTGTGGTTATTATAAAGCAAATAAGCAACAATTATCAAAGGGTAATAAAGAACAGTCAAAATTTTAAGTTGCTTGATGTCTACTTGCTTGCTTAGTTTTTTGTTGATGTAGGAACCCGCAGCCGCTACTCATGAGTGCTCACTGGGTAAATATCGCTCCATGTGTAGTAACTCGCAAACCACGCAAGAGAGATAAACCGTATTAGGCAAGTCTGGTGCAACGGGCTCAATCGAGGAAGTGTTGGCAGGGGATTCGAACTCGTGACCTTCGATTTTCGCGTTCATCTACTCCACCAACTCGATCATCCCCGAATGGGTTACTTAACTTGCTTAGTTTGATCAATTGTTGAGTTGATAAAGGAATAAGTCACCAACTTGACATGGAATTGATGCATAATTTGGAGTTCAGTCTAACAAAAATTAGCACAAGGAGAGAGAGAGGGGGAGAGAGATTTCACTTACACAAAATGCAGTTTTATTTTATTTCAAATTAAAATTTGGACCCTTCAACGGAAAACATAAAAATTAAATTTTCTTGGAAAATAAATTAAAGAGAGAATAGAACAAGATGAAAATGAAAATGAAAGGGAGTAAAACTTTTATCCGAATTTCCAGTGCTTTGTTCCCTTATTTCCCAACTTTCCAACCCCAAAGCCAGTGAAAAAGTTCGGGCCACGGTCAAAAAGTTGCCTCCTTCAACATCTTCCACCCCCCCACAAACCCCAAAAAAAAAAAAAAAAGGTTTTCGATTTGTGCAAAGAGCACATTAATTGTTCTTTTAGCGACAAAAAAATTACTTTTAACACAATTAAATATGTTACAATTTTATGTTTTTATTATAATTTACTAAATTTATCGAGTTATTTTTAAGAATTTGAATTGCATGGATGTCAAAAATGTCAACTAGTACTAAACTCTTGGATGCCTACATATTAAAAGAGTCAAAGTAAAGACGGACACACGTTGCCATTTCCAATTGTCGTAAAAAATTCCCTTTTTTATTATTTGAAATTCGCTAAAATTTTTCACACCGTCATTCCCGCTTCTCCATTATCTCACGCAACCACTCACTCCTCCATTTTCCCATGAAACCTCACATTGCAAACTTCTCATTTTTTTCCATTGCAAGGCTGATACTCTCAAACAATATACTTTTTGCTCCTAGAAGAATTTGACAAACTCGTGCAGTTGGAATACTCATCAAGTTTGGATTATATTTTCCCCATTTATTTGTGTCATTATATAGCCATTCATTTATATTAATTATTCTTCGAATCCTCTGGTGACTGGTTTCTTTTTCTGAGTTTTGTTTTCAACTAAATTTGCAGGCTTTTTCACTTTCTTTGAAGAGGAGATTTTGTAGGAGTTTTTCACTTTGACAAGCTTTTTTGATTCCACGAACCTTTTCAACCGAGCTGAGAGAATTTTCTTGATTTGAGGGTTGAAATTTAATGAGTTTTATGAGATGTGTGCACTTTATGTTTGACTGCGTGGATTGAGTATTAAAATTGAGATCGATACTTTAAATTATAAACTTGAGTATGGGGATATGATTATTTTGTTGGGTAAATTTGCATAAATTAATTCACTTATTTCATTAATTTATTTAATCAAATTTGTATCTCAAATTGAAAAAAAGATATTGGTAGCACTGAAAAGAAAAAAAACCTTCGGCTAGCACTGTGTTTTTTTTTTTTTTGAACAGTGGGATATATTTTATTCTATTACAATTTTTCATATTCTCAAAGTTGAATCAAGATAATATGTATTTAAATATATTGTCATAATGTGAATGGATTGCATAAGAATCCTCAAATTGGTTTGTATTTGTATGTCGAGTTTGTAAATATAATTTGTATGTCGGGGTTTATTCTTTATTTTGTTACACACTTATTTTTAACAATCATCAAATTAACGTGCAACACACGTTTGACCCACTAGTTAATATGAATAAATGTAATGTAAGTACTCGCGCACACCACAACTTTTTAACCACATTTTTCTTTTTCAACTTTTTTTTGTTTTTGTTATAAATCAAAATGCAATTATATGTTGCATTTTCATTGTCACATCGTGTTAAGAAAACCAAATTTTTCTGACAATATTAAAAAGAAGTAGTAGTAGAAGTAGGAGTAGAAGTAGAACCAATATTATAAAAATTAGACGGCCGACAAGTTAACCGAAAAACTAAAAATTCAGTCGAAATTTAGTTTAATGGGCATATTTTTCTCAAATTTGAATGAATCTCGTGAGAAAAGATTCATTCAAGATAGTCAATGTATGTATAGTTGATGAGACGTGACCCGATAATATGGAGATATATATAATCAATTTTTATTTTTATTTTTGTATGTTTTGTTTCAAATGCAAAATTGTAACAAATCAATAATGTAGCGCATTATTTGATCACGAGGTTCTTGTCCTTTATCGGATCACGAGTTGATTTTTCAATCAATCAAGATTTTAAATTGTGGCCATCTTTCAAAAAATATATATCATAGAATTCTCCAACCACTCATTTTGCAAACATCCAATGGGTGAAATAACGAACTATCGAACAATTGAACTACTTGAATATTCGAGCAACTCTAACATTTAGCATGTGTTTGGCACCCATTCTGGGTGTATTATAAATTTTGAAATAATGATTAATTGGAGAATATGTGGTTGAAAAATAATAAATTTTTTTAGATATGTTTGTAATATTATTTTATTTGAAAAATATGTAGTTATAATTAAGAAAGAAAAAAATTTAAAGAAAAATAATGGGTGTCAAACAAACTTAATCATACTGGTGAATTATACATTTAGTTTCTTTTTTCTCTGTTATTTTTTTCTGTAGCAAAACCTAGCTTTGCCATTGTTTGTCTACCATAATAAGTTTTGGAATAGTAAATTTTTATAGAATGTGTGATTAGAAGGTAGAATTTTTTTTTTGAATTTACGTGCAAAATATTTTAGTCCATATTTGTCTATCATAATTTCAAAACTCTTTTTTTTCTCGAACCTATTTTAAAACACTCATGCTCACAATAAAAAATTTTACACTTAAAACTAAAACTTTTACCAACTTTTTACAATACATTCTTTAAGAATTCATTATTCAAAAACTCATTTTCCTTCAATAATGATAGACAAACAGAGATTTATCACGAAAAGATGATTAAAAATGAATTTAAGAAAACATTTGAAATAATGATAGGCAGGAGACTAATTTGGTAGTCAACAATGTCTCCTTCCTTTTGTCTCTATTAGAGAGAAGCAATAGAAATTATATCTTTACACTGTGTAGGAATGTATTTCTTTTTTTTCACGATGAGAATACAAGTTACAAACGATGATTTAAGTATTATAAAATAAATAAACAATAACTTATAGATAATTAGATTCTTTAAATTGTTGTCTCTATTGCAAGTTATTAGTCTTCAATCTTTAGAAAGAAGTAAGATAAAATATTTTGTTGTAGTTATAGAATTTGTCTTCAATTATAGAAATGTCAACTCTTCATTAAATTGTCATGTAGATGTCATAAAACTCATCTCACTTTAAATTTATGGGGATCAATCACTATGTTGGAAAGTAAAACCTAATTTCATAAAATTCAAGGAGCATGGGCGACCAACTATTTAACAAAATTAAGATAGTTTTTATTATTAGAGGTTGATTGTGTAACTACGATAAAAGGGTGACATACCAACTCGCTCATTTTAAAAATCAGAGACTAATCACGACTAAAAAAAACATTAAGAAGTAATAGTACCTTGTTAAAAAGAGTTAAAAGGATATAATTCAATAGAATTAACAAAATAAGGTTCGATAACAAATATGTTATGCAAACTTGTCACTTACCATAAGGGAAAACTTTGGGAAAAAAATCGTAGCTACCATAGTTTAAGATTATGTTATCATAAATATCAAACATTAAGAAACTTTGCATAAATTAAGTCATAATTCATGTATCTAATTTTTATTTTTTTGATAAGAATGGATTTATATAAGATAGGGAATGTGATTGAAATTAATTGTCATACAAAGATACTGCGATACACAGATATATTTTCGCTCACCATATTCACTCTAAAATTAAGCAAGACATTTATTTTCTCATCGTTCAAACGTTTGTGACAAATAAGGTAAATAAAAAGGTGTCTACATTGATAAATATTTTCTTGGAATGAATCCCGCTTATAACCAACAATGTGCAACTCAATACCAATCTATTAGTGTCACAACTTTTAACACACAATTGATATAGACTTTCCCATACATTAGATGGATTATATCACAATTGCTGGATTTCACTTGTTTGGTCACGCGTGTTATCAAGTTGACACTATTTAGAAGACAAGACATGCAAGGGAACATTCATCGCATTTCACAAAGATTAGAGGATGAGATATACAGTATGATACCTCCATTTTATACATATTTGTCACAACTTTTGTTAATAGACGAAGTCACAGTCGTCCAATGTAATGGTGGTCATAAATTTACACAAATGAGGGATAACTAAACAAATTTCCCAAACTCTATTTTCAATTTTTCGTTGCTTAGAGAATAAAAATCCAGATATACTAGTCACAATTACTACAATACTAAACTCCTGTTTGGTGGGGGATTAAAATTAGATTTTTAGTAAATTTTTATAAAAGTTAATGAAATGTGTTATTAAAAAAATGTAGATCCTAGGAATGTGTGTTTAAAATTATTTTTTGAATTTTGCTACTTGTACATAATAGATTACATAATACGATGTGGATGAAAATATTAGATGAAAAAATTGATTATATTTTAGACTGATAAATGGAATAGTGTCATGTGATATTATGCAATTTATTATATATATATATAGCAACACCCTTAATTTTTTACTTTAATTAAAAATATAAATTTTAATCTCTGTCAAATATGAACTCAAAGGCTAATATGGAAGAAATTATTGAAAGATGGGAAATCTTTATCTTTGGAATTAGAATCCGAAAGTGCCGAGTAAAACTCAATCTTTAATAAACTAATAATGATTATGATTTCATATATATATTTTAAAAAACGATTGGTGGATAAGACACATAATTTAGTAAAAAGAAAAATAAACAAACATTGCCTGTACAAGTAACATTAAGATATCACAATTTTAATAATACTTGATTTCGTGTGATAGCTAGCATTGACCATGACGGTCCACTTGCACTAACAAACCAAATATTTCGGTGCTTAGCCCACTTCTTCACTTCTATGGAATTCGTACTTAGCTAGAAAACTTTGCTCAAACCTAATTTTTCCCACTTAATAAAAGTGACCTTCGATCGATATTTTAGCAGCGCGATTCACGTTTTTTAATTGCGTGATTATTAATAAAAAATTAAGTTAATAGCGTGATGCACGTTTTGGAGTTATTTGCCTCCTGCATGCAAGCAAGATGCGTGTTCAACGTATAAATTCATAAAAAACTATTTTTGATTTCAAGTACATATTTAGTTAATATTGTCAATAACACAAGTCCCTGTTTTGATTTCATTTTTATCAAAATTCATTTTTAACCGCACATTCTCCTATAAAATAATATTACACGAAAATTCAAATTCTTTTCTTATTTCTTTTAACCACAGATCATCCGAATAAGGGCTAAAACTTTTACCATTCAATAAAAGTTAAATTTTACTTTCAATTATGCATTCAAAATCAATACTCATTATCATCTAGACATTTTGTGGTTTTTAAAAGGTTACAAAACCAAGCCTAAACAGAGGATAAGTGAGTGTTTGGATAAAATTATTTTTGACGTACTGGGTTCAGTGACCCAAAATTGACTTGACTTCACCAGAAGGCCTCATCTCTAAAAGATGGGCTCACGAGCCACTCTCTTGGAGCGGAAGTATATGCCGAAAACTCTAATTTCGTAAAGGAATGAGTTTTGCATGTCTGCTATTTAATTTCGATGAAATTGCTCTTCCATCTAAGTGACGACCCAAGTATACATTTTAATCCGAAAGGCAAAGCATGGCTATAACTTACTTTTGGGCTTATCAGGATTTTTCAGTTGGTTCTAAATAATTGTTGGGCTGTTTTAATCATGGCCCAACACCAATCGTAGCAAATACAAGACATTTCTCCGGCAAATGTTCTCCAACTTCCGGCGGCACCACTGAAGATCGTTAAGAACTTTTCTTTTCTTCCTCTCTTTTGTTTTCCCTATTCTTTTGTATTGACTGCGCCTTTTCACTTGCAGGAGTTTTCTTCATGTCAGAATTTCGTTAGAGCAGTTGAGAATTCCAACAAATGGCTGCGTCTAATTCTTCGAAACTGTTTCGGCGCAAGTGTTTCCATCATTCTCTTTTCAAATCTTTTTCACTGTAAATTCATAAACGAGCAGACTGTGTGTACCTTTTAGTTAATTTTGGAAAGATACGAGTAAGCTGTGCAAGCTTGCTTGGATTCTGGGTTAATGTGGCTGATAGAACCATCTTCATAAGCATCGGTTAAGGCTTGGCCTTAAACCCCCGTTCCACACCACTACATCAATTCCAAATGCTTCAAAATCCTTGAAAGACAGACAAGGAGATTCAAAACATATTGAAACTCAAAAGTCACACCAAGTGCAATAACAAAAAGCAAGAGAATGCATCCGACATAAATCAAATAAGATACAAATATTTATCAAGACTTCTAATGCCTACAATGTAGTGCACACCTCTATTTTCTCCTACCATTTGTCATACATTTATTAAGATGTAAGACTGGACTGTATTGAGTTATTATATACAATTAAAGTGTAACATGCACCACCAAAAAAAACAATAAGGATACCATCCAATGATTATAAATATATTATACCAAACATATCAAGTCTTTAAACTTTTCATGAAATTAAACCAGCGTGTTGTTAACAAAGGGAGAATCAAGAGTAGAACTCACAATCTCCTAATTGTCTTCAAAGACCCAAAAGTAGGAGACAAAATGCTGCTTGCATCCGGATACAGACTTTGATTATGAGCATGTGCCGATTGAAGGATAGTAGGCAGCCATGATTGATAAGCCTCCCTAAGTAACCGATCCCACCTGAATATTTATCTCTTCGGTCATATGGGTTACTGACCAACATTTTGCCCAAGTGGGCGCACACACAAACAGAGAGCGAAGACTTGCATGTAAATGTTCAGGAGCCTCAACAAATATAGCTTTTTTCAGTTTTCATTATCACCGTTCAAACTATTGGCCACATTACGCTTATAAATAGCTTCCAATTTATTCAGGCAAAAGAAGAGTCATTCTATCCACCAAAATGACTCCAATAGAGAGAGATAATTGACAAGCAGAAGATGATACTTCCCACGACAACACAACAAAGTAGGTTAAAAGAACTAGGAATGCTTGGCTAAATACTTGGAAACACAATGCTAGAAGTCAATACTACATACAGGCAACAGAAATGAGAGATCACAAATTCAAGTTGTCAATGCAAAAGAGATTTAAAAGAAATTTTGATCCAAAAAGGGGTCGAGGGCTACAATAGTATATGAGTTTATAGATAAATGGAAACAAAAATTTAAGATGATAGCTCCACAAGTAAAGTCAATATCTTGCTTACAAGATAACAAAGATGATCAAGAGTAAAACCCTTCGTATTGTAAATATGGTCCATCAGCCTTCCTGGTGTTGCTACCAGTATGTCCACTGAACTTCTTAAGCCCTATGAGAAATCTTCAGAGTCAAAACAGATACCAGCCTCTGGAGTAGGTTTCTTGATGAGCTCTGAAATTTCATCCGCAATTGAAGATTGACCAACAGCCAAACCCACAGACAAGCCCACCGTAGGAGCTAGGGAAGCAAAGACTTCCTTGACCTAAAAAGAACAACATCAAAGCTAATGTGATTTAGCGCTCTTCAATATTTAACAAGAAAGTCTGCTATAAAAAAGATTAGAATTACAAGAAAGCACAGATGGAGGTATAATCTGGAAAACAATCTAATGATTAGATTATATTCGAAATAAAAAGCCATAAATGTGCAGTGAATTTATAGAGATAAATATAGAACCTGCATAGCCAAGTCACGAGTGGGCAACACCACCAAAGCACGGAGACATTTTATTGCACGAGTTGACAACGTCTGCACAATTGGTAAACCAGAAGCAAGAGTTTTCCCACTCCCTGTAGGTGAATTTATACAAATATCACATTCAAAAGAACCAGGTCCAATTGTCTCTTGCCAGACTGCAACTTGCACGGGATAAGTGAAGTGATATCCATGTTACATAATGCAGCCTCTAACCTGAAAATGAATACAACTAAAATAAGGAAAGCGAGGAGGGCGATGGAGGAAGAAAGAGAAATTAGATCATAGAAGAATAAAAAACAAATCATTCACTAACCTAACCACAGTGTAATAAGTTGTGATGGTATTAATACATCCATAATATAATCCAAACCCCTTTCCTATGCCATCAAAAATTTCCACTCAGCACAACAAATAAGAAAATATACAGAAAACAAAATAAATACATTTTCCAGCTGCAAAATTGCAATAGCACTATTGTTGAGCATATATTACCTGGGGTCCAGAAAAGGGAGGAAATTAAGCGGACATTCTTCGTAGAAGCTATTATCAACTGGATTTCTCATCCATGGCAACATCGGCACACTTGTCTTCTGTTGCTCTGTAGCCACCTCCATTACTTCAATCCAAGTCCCTTTAAACTATTAAAAATCAAGCCATTATTTCTTCAACTATTTAGTTACCAACATATGCGAGCAAAGCCATGCATATTTGATGGTAAACTATCATAAATAACTACAAAGATCTCAACTTATTGTGACCACACTTGTAATCTGGTTGACTTTTCGAATTCATTAAAATGTAAACAAATTTGCTCAATTCCACTAATGTTGTAGAATGTATAAAAAGTCAAATGCATAAACAGATAAAGCAAATAAATCAAAATGAAAAGCTTCAAAATAATGTCTAAAAATAATTGCAGTTTGCATTATATATGTACCGAATACATACTAAACAACGATCAAAAGAACCAAATAATAAACTGCAATTAGTCTATAAAGTTAGGGTATGAAATTTCAATACCTGAGCTGCGTAGAAGAATTGGAATTTCCGGCTGTTCTTGCGTTTCTTTGCCTATTGCATATGGTTAATTATGGGTCTAATAATTTGGGTAAACTGGTTGACTGTTTTAGATGGGCTGAAATAGCTTTAGCCCACAAATTTCAATATCAAAAAATAAAGGGAAATATTCATAGGGAAAATTCCAGTAGTAAGACATTAAGTATGACGAATTTCAAATTTGAAAAATAAGGTTTACTTGATCAAAAATCATTATTAATTTAAATTTTATTTATGAATTAATTAAAAAATATTTTATTAATTAAATATATTAGGGTCATAATATTATATAATTTATGGTAACGATTATGTATTAATCACAATTACAGATGCTACAATCACAAACAACAAATTATATAGGTCACAATTTATTTCTCGATCACAAATTAAATAAATTAATTGGTCGCATTATTTTTTTTTATCACAAATCATAAATTTTATGATCCATGACGTATTTCATGATTACAAAATATCAAATTAACTGGTCACATATTATCAAATTAATTAATCACGAATTATTTTCGAAAACAAATACAAATAATTGTAGGTCACAAATTCTTTCACAATCACAAACACAAATTTTATAGGTCAACTTATTTCATGATCACTAACTATTAAATTAATTTGTCACAATTTACCAAAATTTAAGTCTATCAAATTAATCGGTCACAATTTACCAAAATTTAAGTCACGACTACAAATTTAATCACAATCACGCAATCTTCTAGGTCACATATTATTCACTAGTCACAAATTAACAATTTGTTGGTCACAACACCCAAATAATTGCTCACAAACACTTTTCTCCCCATCCCACCACCACCACATTCATATCGCCGCCCCACCAACAACAACCAAAAGCCACGTACCTCACAACACCACGACAACCTCCAACCAACATAAGCATCCCTGCCTTCACCGTCACCACCATCCACAAACAATCATCAACAAACCAACACAGAATACCACCCACCCACATATCAGAAAACCACCAACACCATTACCAATTTGAGATTTGCACATTATATAACCACCACCCATAGATCATAATATCTATACCACCACCTGCACCATCACCAATATCACCATTTGCAAACTCTCAACAAAAACAACCAAAAACTTCGACCGGCCAAATCAACTCAAAACCACTACAAAAAATCATCGTACGCTGTCCCACCTTCTACCGACCAGATCGACTAGTGCTTGCAACAGGAAGAAGGGAATCGAAAACAGCAAGTCTCAGTACGAGCTTGCCCCGAATAGGTCGTCTCGAGCCTGCAGGGCAACATGAGCGGCGCTTCGCAGCAGCACTGAGCACCGCTGCGAACCGAATCAAAACGTTGTTCGCGCGCTGTAAAGGGCGTTCGCAGTGGCGTGCATCGCTCTGTCCAGAGACGGAAGATATATGATAGGATCGAGAAAGAAAAGAGAGAAAAATGATGGAAATGATTTAGGGTTTGGGGGTAATCGGTAGATTTAATTTAATTTATAATATTATTAATATTAAAGAATAGAAATATTAAATAATTAATTATAATCTGAATTTTGAATAAAAAAAACTTGTAAATCTTATTTTTGAATTGTGAATTTGAGATGTCTTAGTAGAAGTCATTTCCACAACTTCATATACAAGAGATTAAGCCCATGTTTGGCCACCATTAAATTTTAATTCATTTTTCTAACTTATCTTATCAACCACATATTTTCTAAATAAAATAATTTTACATATAAACCCAAAAATTGTCTTACTTTTTTACCATACATTTTTCAAAAAATAATATTCCAAAATCAAATTTTTTTTTCCAAATAATGAAGCTGAAACAAGGGTTAAGTATAACACATTTCAAAACTAAGGGGCCGTTCTCAATTGAGATTATGATGAATTTTAAAAATCCTTATAAATTTAAGCATTCTTAATTGAGATTTTAATATATTTTAATGAATCCATTAAAATTTAGGTATCCCCAATTGAGGTTTTAATGAAATTCAATTAAATCCTTTACAATTTTAGATATCCTTAATAACTATTGAATTTAAATATTTCAACCTTGAGAGGTTGTTTAATTAGTCAGATATTGAGTTTGCTCCCCAATGGTCACCAGTTCGAGTCATCTTAGAGCTAATGATGGTGAGTACCTGATCGTAAATTTCAAAACTTCGTGAGATTAGTCGAGGTACGCTTAACCTACCTCGGATACCCACAATTATCAAAAAAATTTATATAGATTTCATTAATAGAGAAATTTTAAAAGATTTGGATAGATTTCAAATTTAAAAATCTTTATAACCAATTTTTTTGAAATCTCACTATATTTGATGAAATTCTTATAAAATTTGCAAATCTATTCAAATTTATGAAATTCATTAGGATATTAAAATCTATCAAAATCTTAGTTGAAGACAATCCCCTAAGAAACAAGGTTTTAAACTTTAAAAACCAGATTTTTTAAAATTTAATTTATAAAATAATTAATTAAACATATATTTTATTATTTAAATATATTAAAAGTCACAATTCTATAAAATTTAGTCACAAATTATCGAATTAGTTAGTCTCAAATTATTTCTTGGTCATAAAAACAAAAAAAATTATAGGTTACAAATTATTTCACCACAAATCAAAAATTTTATAGGTCACAATTTATTCATATGTCACAAATTTATCAAATTAATACGTTACATATTATTCATTGATTACAAATTACAAATTTTACAAGTTGCAACTTATTTCATGGTCACAAAATATCTAATTAATTATGCACAAATTATTGGTTACAACTTAACAAATTTCAGATTACGCGTTATTTATTAGTCATATATTATTTATTGGTTTCACATTAACCAATTTATTGGTCATAATCAATCAAATAATTTGTGACGACCACCACTATTTCTGGCAGCGCTGTGGCTAATACGCCATCGCCAAAACCACCACCATCACCTTCATCTCATGACAATCGATAGCACCACCACCATCTCAACAAACCAACACCAACACCAACACCAACACCAACCATCAAAAACCACATTACTTCACATAATCGTTGTCCTATTGCATAATTGTCGTCAAACTCCACATAATCGACGTCAACCACTGCATATCGGACAATGGCCTATAGCCAGATTTTTTCCTCAAACTCCCATCATATATGCTGCTGTATATTGCGGCCAGACCTCATCATTCATGACCATATCGTCGCTGTAGATCACCACTAGATCACGACCAAACTCCCGTTACCTCCACCACGACCGAAGCTAACGCCGCCAAGGCTTTGTCGGTTCTATCTCCAACGCCAAAATCCGACACCAAAACTACAAATACCACCGATCTATTCACCTTCACCACTAGCTTTCTCCACACCACCACTCGTCCAGTCACCTCCACCACCTAAGTGTATGCTACTGTTGCCGCAACAACAATGTCGACGTTGCCGTTCTACTGAGTTCACAGCAGTCGGGAGCTTCCACGAAGTTAATAGTTGCGAACATCGATGATGATTGACCGTCAGTGCGATGCTATAGAAAAGCAGTCAAGAAGACCACCAGTACAGTGAGAATGGAGAGAAAAGTGAGGGAAAATTAAATTAGGGTTTTGGGATTAAAATTGAGATGAATGGGATGGGCGGGTGATTATGTAGATTAATTTAATTTATATCTCATTTTTTAATATTGAAACCTTCACCCGATTTTAGAATATTGATCTTTAAAAGTACAGTAGGATGTAATTTNGGTCTTAAGAACGCTGGTTTTAAAAATGAGTGATTGCCCTTATCCGACCCTTACTGTCCAACCTGAGAATAGAAAGCTAATGTGTTAGCGTCGTGCTACTAGGCGAAGCGATACGAATGCTGCACCTTAGATGGCGAAAGTCTAATAGCCAAAAGCATCACTAGCTAACTCTATGAACCTAATAGCTCTATTTGTATATTCCTTGACATTTTGGATGACATCTCCCTATGTGTATGAAATCTGACCATTGATTGGAAAGAATGTTATTAAAATCAATGTACAAAAAATTGATAACTCACACAATGTTATCCATTATGTTAAACTTGATGTACACCAAACGAAACTCCGATGGGATTCAGTTAGGAGTGCCAATTGGCCTGTGACTAGCCCGAGAAAAGTCTGAGCAAAAGATCACTACGAACACAATTTTTCTGCAATGGCCCGAGCCCGAGTCGACCTGTAACACGGGCTAAGGCCATTTTGGTGTGTGACGGGCCCGTGTGGTGCCTACTTTTTGCAGGCAACTACAGTATTTGCTTGCAAAAAAAAAAAACTACAAATAAGCAGGCTCCTACAATTTAGGATTTAGAATTTGAAAAAAAGATAAAAAATCAAGCCAACTCAGTGAAGCTGGAACCAAGCCACGGATTTCTGATCAAGCTTTGGCTCGTGCAAAAAAGCTCGAGTCAATTTTTTGTAGGGCAACGACCGAGCTTCAATAAACAAGATAAAGCATTAACTGGCACCCCAATGAGCCAAACTCCATTTCAAACTAGAATTTTTATTATTCAACACTACATATTTAGGATCACGTATTAAACATGTCTTATATACAATATAGTTTATAAGTCGTTACATAATTACTATAAATATCTCTGACCCTATATGTTTCATTATTCATTTCAATTTGTTCAATTAGAATTACTAAGTAGACACACATAGATCTTATATCTTATGCGATCCAAAATGAGTAACAACTTTTGAGTTTCGATTCATGCCACCCTCGAGAATAGTTCGGATAAAGAAGCACAATAGAGGAAGTCAATAGACAGAAATACCTCTGATGTAATAATGAACTTCAGATTCTGCAACTTTCGACATTTGAGAAACACTATCAAGTGGAGTCTTTTACATTCCAAAGATCAAACCAAACTAATGCTAGTCCCACGGCGTTAAACAATTAAAAACAATAATTCAGAAAAATCGGTATCACAAACCCAACAATCAACAAGTAAATTGACAAAGTTGTTTTGTTCATTTAGTGCCAAATTCAGCAAAAGTACAGCACACAAACAAAATGCAACAACTTAATTAAAATTACGCCGGACGATAGGTTGAGTAAATTCTTTGTTTAAAAAAGACAGTATGGCGAAAAAGAAGAAGAACGAGCAAGGTAGAGGGTTAACTGATTCGTGTATATATCTTGACTTAATCATCAATAATTTGATATACCAAAATCGTTGGGGAAAAAAAGTAGTTATTCCTGTATATTTTTTAAATTGATTACTTAACAAGTGAGCTGAAACCAAAATAGAATTTTGATAATTAACACCGTTCTTCTTCTTTGTTGCTGTTTCTTCGCTGCTGCCGCTTCTTGATTTCGATTTGAGAGCCGTTTGTTTTTGTTTAGGGCGAAGGGTATAAAAGGAAAATACAAAATGAATTTTATTTTATTTTTTAATAGAAATAACGGTCGAAGGCCGAAAAAAAAGAGGTTTTGATGAAGGTCAAAAGGCCTTTTGCAGCCAGTACCACCATCGGAGACAACAGGCGAGAGGATAAGAGAAGAAATGGGTGCGAGCAGTGACCCGAATCAAGAGGGGTCGGACGAGCAACAACGAAGATCCGAGATCTACACCTACGAGGCTCCATGGAACATCTACTCCATGAATTGGAGTGTTCGCAAGGACAAGAATTACCGCCTCGCCATAGCCAGCCTTCTCGAACAGTACCACAACCGGGTCGAAATCGTTCAGCTTGACGATTCCACCGGCGAGATCCGACCCGACCCGGCACTGTCCTTCGAGCACCCATACCCGCCGACAAAGCTCATTTTCATACCCGATAAGGAATGCCAGAGCCCTGACCTTCTTGCTTCGGCTTCTGATTTTCTTCGCCTCTGGCAGATATCGGATGGCGGTGGTTCCTCTGGGGACGGGCGGCGCGTGGAGATGAAGAGCTTGTTGAATAATAATAAGAATAGTGAGTTTTCTGGTCCACTGACTTCATTTGATTGGAATGAAGCGGAGCCGAGGCGTATTGGGACTTCTAGTATTGATACTACTTGTACGATTTGGGATATTGAAAAGGAGGTGGTGGATACACAATTGATTGCTCATGATAAAGAGGTTTATGATATTGCCTGGGGAGGTGTTGGGGTTTTTGCTTCGGTTTCTGCTGATGGGTCGGTTAGGGTTTTTGATCTCCGTGACAAGGAGCATTCAACGATTATTTACGAGAGCTCCGAGCCTGACACTCCGTTGGTTCGGTTGGGGTGGAATAAGCAGGACCCCAGGTACATGGCCACGATTATAATGGATAGCAGAAAGGTTGTGGTTCTGGATATTCGCTTCCCGACTCTTCCGGTGGTGGAGTTGCAGAGGCACCAGGCGAGTGTGAACGCAGTTGCTTGGGCTCCTCATAGTTCCTGCCACATATGCACAGCAGGGGACGATTCCCAAGCGCTTATCTGGGATCTTTCCTCCATGGGGCAGCCTGTCGAGGGCGGGCTAGATCCTATTCTGGCATATACTGCCGGTGCTGAAATCGAGCAGCTGCAGTGGTCTTCCTCCCAGCCTGACTGGGTCGCCATTGCATTCTCCAACAAGCTGCAGATTCTGAGGGTATGAGTAGATGATTCTATTTGACTGACCATCACCAGCCTCTAAATTAGCTAGTTGCTGAGTGCAATCGATTATCTGAATTCAAAACTGTTTCTTTTTTATATTTTTTTTGGTATTAAAGCTTTGCAAATTGTTGCATTCAAAGAGTTAACCTACATGATATGAATATTTCCATTGTTCTGTTATCTTGTATGAAGTAGACAGTAATTGCAGTTTTCTGATAATGAATATATATATATATATATATATATTGGCAATTCATCTTTACATAGATGTATGTACTCAACCTCGAGCAATTGATTTTCATGAATGTTCAATTATGATGCGGGGCAAATAATTTTTGGTACCTGTTTACTAGCGCAAAATTACTAAAAGGGTAACTGGCTCGTATATTTGACATTTGTCTCGAGGACCAAACAGTCGGTTAGATTAAATGAAACTTCTTTAAATTCCCAGGGAACCTCAAAATCTTTAGTTTTTGAATTCCGATCGGATTATCAGAGCCAGTTATTGGTCTCTTGCTAAATATCAAATAAACTCTGTAAAAATAGAAAGGTGCAACCTTGTTGCAGTTTGCTGTCTATAATGCCACCAGTCAAGCCCTTTTCTGGGCCTGACAGCAAGATAATAAACAATTTTTGTCAGGATCAATGAAGGTTTACCTCCAAGGCAATCCATCTGATGCTTGAGGTGGCTAAGGGCATGGAAAAAATAGACTGGAATAATTGGCTAGGCCAGTGAGTACCCATCATTGGCACTCAGATCATTGTAAATAACCTGAATTGTCTCTTTGTATGGAATTCTTGTTTCTGGTTACCGCAAATCTAATCTGGCCAATATTGCTTGAGGCAGTGACTACCTATCGGTGATTATTTCAATCGTGGTGGTGTGAATTCATTTGTACTTGCTGTCAATGGCATTGGTCCTGTTTTCCTATCTCAACTGCTTACTTCTATTCAAGACTTTGGGCGTGTTTGACCCACATTATTTTGGAAGAATGTATTCTGGAATAGTAGATTGATTGAAAATGTGTGGTTAAAAAAGAAGGAAAAATTATTGATGTGATGGAAAATATTATTTTATTGAAGAATGTGTGGTTGAAAATAAGTAGAAGAATGAGAATGAGAATTTTAATGGATACCAAACAGGGCTTTTGTTTTGCTTTTNTTTAATGGATACCAAACAGGGCTTTTGTTTTGCTTTTTGTTTTGCTGTTACTGATTTAAGAAAATGAAGGACTGAGCATGGACAATATGCTTCAGCTGAACTGTTTAATACTTGAGCTAGTGAGAGTAATTTGATTTGCAAATTGTTCCTTTATTTGATTGATCTGACTTGCTGAAATCTGTTGGAAGTGAAAATGAACCGGGTTCAATTTCCTGTAGGTTTTGGTTATACATTTCATTTTATTCTTCTGTGTAGCACCTGTCTTTATGTTGTATTTGTGACTCTCTATTTAAGCTAAAAACACCAATTCTTGCTTCATATTCTTGTGATTCCCTTCGCGAGGTTACTATGTTGTTCCGGCCTATATTATTTGAACAGACTCTTAATTTTTCCATGAAATTTAAATTGAGTTCGAAGTTGTGGAGTTGTTGCTCTTGTTCGAACATCAAAG
>CAIGRP010056237.1:0-11344 GCA_903798385.1 Fraxinus cuspidata
GATGATTTTGTTTCATTTTTCACTTAGAACAATTTGAAAATGAGCCAAACTCCTATGATAATTCCATTAAGTGTAAGGAAAGTAAAAATTGGAAAGCTGACATGGAAGATGAAATATCTTCACTTTTGAAAAACAAGACTTGAGAACTTGTTAATAGGCCAAAAGGGCATAAACTAATTGATTGTAAGTGGATTTATAAAATAAAATAAGGGGAAGGAGATAGTAAAAATATTAGATATAAAGTTAGACTTGTTGCAAAAGGTTTTACTCAAAAAAGGTGTTGATAACATTGAAATCTTTTCTCCTGTTGTGAAATATTCCACTATTAGATATTTGCTTGCTTTAGGTGCATAGTTTATACGGAAATTTGATCAGTTGGATGCTAAAACTGCTTTCTTGTATGGTGATTTAGATGAAGTAATTACATGAAGCAGCCTGTTGGTTTTGAAACTTGAAATCCTAAAAATACTATTTGTCTATTAAAAAGATCTTTATATGAATTAAAACAAGCTCCAAGAAAATGGTATAAGATATTTGATACTTTTGTTCTAAATTTTGGTTTTAAAAGGAGCCAATTTGATACATGTTTATATTTTAAAGGTAATGGAGGTGAAAATTCTCTTTATTTAGTTCTCTATGTGAATGATATATTGTTTGCCAGTTATGATAAGTCTGAAATTGATGATATCTAATTAAAATTGAAGTCTGAATTTGAAATAAAAGTTCTTAGTTCTGCCAAAAAGATATTAGGCATGCAAATTTGGAGAAATAAAGAGAAAGACATGCTATTTTTGAATCAACATGATTATGTGATTAAAGTTTTGAAAAAAATTAACATGTATAATCGTAAACATGTAACATTGCCTCTTGCTAATCATTTTAACCTTTCTTCTGAACGTTGTCCTAATTCTGAAGAAGAGTATGATAGAATGTCTAAAATACCTTATGTCGATGATTTGTACCAGACCAAATCTTGCATTTGGCATTAGCATATTGAGTAGGTTTATGAGTAACCCAAGGGAAGAACACTGGAATGCTTTAAAATGGTTGTTTAGATATCTTAAAGGCACACCTAACTTGTGCATAATGTTTAAATCAAGTAAAATGGTGTAACTTTAAAGAGATATACCGAATTTGATTTTGTTGGAGATAAAGATAATAGGAGATCAACTTCTTCTTACTTTTAGACCTTATGTTGTACTGTTGTTAGTTGGAAATCTCAACTTCAAAGGATTGTTGCTTTATCTTCCACTAAAGCAGAATATATTGTTGCAACTGATGCTGTGAAAGAAGGAATATGGTTGAATAGGTTGATGTCTGAACTTGGTTTTGCAGATAATGATATTATGTTACTGTCTCATAATCAAAGTGCTATTCATTTGAGTAAAAATCCTATGTTTCATGATAGAACTAACCATATTGATATTAAATATCATTTTATAAAGAAAATCATTTCTAAAGGGATTCTTAGAATTGGAAAAGTTTCAACTCAACTTAATCCATCTGATATGGGTACTAAAGTAATTCCTTTGAATAAGTTTTTAAACTCTTATATGTTGATTCTTTGTAATGCATGTATAGGTACTTAGAGCAAATGAAAATTGCTTGAGATTGAGTTCAGGACTACACTATAACCCAAATTGGAGATTGTGGGAATTGAACTTGGTTCAATTTGCTGCTCCCATTATTTGTGTTAAAATGTGTTTTTTGCTAATGCAACTTTATTAAACCACAATTTCAACTGGATTGCAACACGTAGATGAATCTTGACTGTTGGTTTGAATTCTGGATGGTTATTTTCTTTAATGCCATATTTCATTTGACATTCTCGAGTTTTTCTTTAGGGTGTTTCATTCCGTTTTCTTTCTGGGAGTGCGCCGTTCTGAGGGTTTTCTTTGTTTTTCAATCTCTCTGTAATTCTTTCTCAAATTCTTGATTTGAGAATGCGATCTCTAATATTGTTTCCTCTTTGTTATGATATTCTAAGTAAATATTTGTTAGGATGTGTTTGTGCTTCTAATTTGTTGATTCTAAGGTTCTGAAGTGATTTTTTGTGGTTCATGTAGATCGAATGCTTTATTTTGAGAGAGATAAGTGTTCTGTACTATTCTTTGTGATTGGTTTAACATTATTGTAACCTTTTGTTGCCAATTTGGGCGTTATAGTGAAACCGAGCATAATCCAACATTTGGATGCTCAACGAGGGATGTATGTGTTAGAAGCAGTCATCGAACCTTCGGAGCTTAGGCCGAAATATATCGATTGTGTTCCTTTAATTTTGTGCACTTTGTTTCATAAAAGGTTTTTGGTATTTTTGTTTCTTGATCTAATATTATGTGTTCCTGGCCTAATAACGAGTTACAACAACACCAAGTCATTTGTAAACTTCAGAAAATACGAAGTTATTCACAGATCACTCGATGCAATGATCTTATTGCCATGACATACCAATCAACACTGAATTCTTTTTTTCATTGAAGCAAAAGCTTTAGATACCTGATTTTTGCTGCTCCATCTTGCATACTTGATCTTACCATAGTGAAGAGGACCTATTGCAATTACTTTTGGATCGAGAAGGTTCTCATTCTTGATGAGTAACTCATCATCAACTCTAAAGATAGAAGGCTATGAGGGTGTAGAAGGCAAGTCAAGAAGTATATTGTCAGTTTGAACATCAACATGATCTCTTGTTTCGAACATCTTTATCATCTACTCAGTTTTCATCCATATTTTTAACTCGAAGTCTGCAATCAATATTATGATTATTCAAATGTAGCAGAAAATATGATAATAAAGAAGATAATTATTGCTTAAGATCTTTGGTGTCTCTACTAAAACATTAAGGCACTATGTGCATGTTTGTTAACTAGTATTAAACTAGATAAGAAAATAGACTAGTTTTATGTCACTAAAACATATCATAAAGTGGTAACGAGTATTAGACCAAAACTGAAATCTTTTCTTTATTTTTTTCACTAAAATGAAGTGAAATGATCACTATCCGATTTTTGCATGTCAAAAGAAAAGTTATAGACTAATTCTTATCTTGAAAAATCACTCAGATCAAACAAAGAATTTTTTTCTGTTAATGTAAACGTAATTGCACACAATAGAATTTCTGCAAGTTATAGAGAGAGGACTACCAACTTACTCAGCCATTAGGAGGTCACGAACCCAATGCAGAAAGTGAGTTACTATCCTTGAAGGTGCAAATTAATGCAGGGTCATAAGATTTATGAGACATAATTAAGAACAAACCTGGAAGGTGCTCATGAGGAAATATAAGCTGTCAAGAAATATATAAGAATAATTGAAAATGGTTAAAAGGGATTTGAGTACTATATTTCTATCGAGTCATGCTACAGTGACACAATTTTTGACATAATACCACATGACACTTCGTCATTCGACTATTTTTAATATAGACAATTTTTTCATCTAATCATATATATTGCCAACTAATATCGTGTCACTTTAACTGTCAAATCAATTTTTTGTCAAAGTGATGTAACCCACTTCCAACCTGGTAGTTTCCTGGGTATTACAGCCCTATTCTAGAGGACAGGTGGTCAGTTATCATTGACAGACGTTGCAATAGGATGGTAACTTTCTCAAGACTCGGAGTTTCTTAGTAGTTTCTTCACTACTATTTTTTTTTTTTTTAAAGTCAGGTATTGCTATGCGTGTATTGAATCTCGAAGTTTCTTAGTAGTTTCATCTATTATTATTATGCACAATGACTATGATTTTTTCTTTTATACAATCCATTTCCATTACTCTATTATATACAACATTGAATCAAGAAGTTACTTAACCACCTAATATAAATTTATAATATAAATTTAGTTAAAGTCAAATATTAAAACCATGTTTGATAGTTATTATAAAGAGAAATTGAGAAAAAAAAAGTTTTGAATAGTGATTTTTGAAGAACGTGTTATTAAAATGTAGAAAAAAGTTTTGAATTTATGTACAGAATATTTAATTATATGAACGTGAAATTGAAAATGAGTATGATAAATAAAGAGTTCTAACTTAAAAAGAGTCAAATATGGGCTAATTTTAAGTACACATTCATAATTACTACTCATTATCAAGATAATATTTTACAAGACCTACTATATATTGTTTCTCAAATTATTTCTTCGTATAAATCATATATAAATTTTTATAACAAAGACTATAGTTGCATCCACTAATGATTTGCGTTTTGCACAATCTAATAGTATCATGCATTTTTTACATATTTTGTATTATTCATTATCTTTAAGCATTTGTAAACAACATTAATTTAAAAAAAAAATGTGAAAGCGAAGTAAGAAAATTACACACTAGCTTTGTAATTAACTTTTGAAGTATAAATAATCGTATCGGACCAAACCAAAATCAATTTATTTTAGACAAATTCGCTTCATTTTTTTGCAAAATTAAGCCAAAAAAAAAAAAACAAATTTTTAAGAAAAAGATCATTTGTCAGCAATTAACATTTTTTTACAAGTTTCAATAATTAGTCCATTTTTTTTAAATATTTAAAAATAAAATATAGTTTAAATTATTTTATATAATTTAAAAATTCATTGTTAACACCAAATTTTATGTTTCCAAGACATTATACATTTTCCACAAATTTTCATAATTTTTCATGAACATACAAGTGCAGAGTTTTATGGATTTTTTATATATTATGCACTGAATAAAACGTTTACAAGCTGACTGTTTCAGTTGAAATTTAAAAATGGAATCCTCCATTTGAAAATCCAAATGAAAATTGTTAATTTATTTTTTTATTTAATTATACTAACTGATTATCTATGAAATTTCACAGATGGAATAATTTCGTCGGTAATTTAGCATCAGCATTAAAAAACTGATGAAAATGTTATTATTTATTGTCACTAAAAGTAAATGAATTTTGTGTTTACAGTAGCGATAATTCAACCTTCGCCATTCACACAAGCAGATTCCAAGAAACTGCAGCATTTGCTATCACAAGACAAACGATCTGAATCTGACTTTGCAATTGGCTTAAAATTTCTCAAGACTCCAAATTTCGTAGTACTTTCCAATCTCTCAATCCTTTTCTATTTTGATTTTATCGGTAAGAGATAAAAAGGGTGCAAAGCTGCCCTTATTACATAAAATTTTTCAATTGAAAGGCAACTTAAAAACTTCTCCTCAGGAAATGAATTTCCGTCCATTAATTTTGCAACTGGTGTTTGCAACAATGCTAATGGTGCCAAAAATTAATTTAGCATCTCAGTCCATGCCAAAATGTCCATCTCGTTGTCTAGATATCTCCATCGCCATTCCATTTGACATTAGTTCCAATTGCCATCTTGATGAATATTCTCTCTTTATCATTTGCAACACGAATGACAACACCACCAAGCCATTTGTAAAATTCAGTGAATATGAATTTATTCACAGATCACTCGATGGAAACATTAGAATTTCAGCTTCCGTGGCTTTAGATTGTTACAACAAGTGCGGTGCCATAAATGGCAGCCTCCTGGAGCTCTTCTCATCTAAATTCCAGAATTTTTGTACAAGATATAAGTTTGTTGATTTTGTAGGTGATACAAAGAAAGATGGTAGTCTCCAACCCAAAGACCGAGCTAAGCTCTCTACCTTCTCCATATAGCTTTTGGTATGCTCCTTCGTTTTCTGTTTTGCATAAAAACTTGTTCATAACTGATAGTGAGGTTAATCTTGCTCATTGTATGCCTATGCACAATAATGTTGGACCTTAACCTGAGGGTGCTTAGTCCCCGTTTGGTATACATTATTTCAAAATACATTCTTTCAAAACTTATTTTCAACCAAATATTTTCAATAAAATTATATTTTTCATCACATCAATAACTTTTCCTTACTTTTTAACCACATTTTTCTCATCATCACTATTTAAAATACATTATTTCCTCAATAATATCCATCAAACACACATTTAATATATTTAAAGTTGTTTTATGTTGACTAAAATCTATTTTGTGTTGTATGGTCATGTATATGTTAGTTGATCACATGTTGTTTCTAGTGGTGTCAACTATTAGTTTCTGCAGACAAAATCGATTTCAGTGACTAACGATGTAAATATTATAAAGTTTGATGACTAAGTATTCATATTTTAAAGTGAGCATGCCTATAAAATTCAGGGTCAAACAGGGATGGCAAAAAAGCTCATCGGCTCGGGCGGCTCGGAAAATGCTCTAGCCGGGCCCGACTCGAGCTCGGTTGCACCGAACCGAGGCTTGGGCCGAGCCCCATTTTGGGGCGTCGGCTCGAGCCGGCCCGTGACTAAGTAATATATATATATAAATTAATTTTTTTAAAGTTTAAATGTATTTTTTATATATATTAATATTTAGTTATTATTTATAACACGAATAAATTGCACAAATTTTAAATACATTATAAAAAATTATAGATTTATAACGAATTTAAAAAAAATACGAGCCAGCTCAGCTCGAGCCCGACTCGGCCCGCTAAGGCTCGTGCCGAAAGCTCGAGCAGAGCCTTATTTTTTTGGCCAAGCTTTTGCTCTGCTCGGCTCGACTCGAGCCCAAAAAAGATCTGACCTATTTTGCTTGAGCTGAACCCGAGCTTTGAGTTTCGGCTCGAGGCTCAGCTCGGCTCGACTCGACCCGTTGACATGGCTAGGGTCAGACAAAGTTTTAATCGGTTTTATTTATTTATTTTTTATTTTTCTCCCGATTTTGAGGTATATTTGGTAGGTTTTAGAGGAAATCATGATTATAAACAACTTTGACATAAATCGTTCCAATTTTTAAACAGGTCTCATTTTTCCTACCATCGGAATTTCTTGGATATTTTGGAGAAGCAAGAAACAGAAAATCGCTAAACTAAGACAGAATTTGTTCGTGGAAAATGGTGGATTGATTCTAGAAAAATTGCTATTACGAAGGAAAAGATGTATAGTTTTCACAGCAGAAGATCTCATCAAGGTAACAAACAACTACAATGAAAGTAGAGTCTTCCATAGAGATAGGAACGAACCAGTTTACAAAGGAACTCTACTTGAAGATGGAGTAAACAAACTTTTCACCATAAAGAGGTGTGAAAAAATTGATCCAATCCAGATTCAGGATTTCATTAGTAAATTGGTCAATTTTTCATGGATAGACCACATGAATGTGGTAAAACTGATTGGTTGTTGTTTAGAGACACAAGTTCCATTACTGGTTTACGACTTCTTCACCGATAGGACGTTGTACGATTCTATTCATGATGAGTTTTCTTTTCTTTCCTGGGAACGTCGTCTTAAGATAGCCGCTGAAACTGCAAGGTCCCTTTTATACTTGCATTCTGGTGGCGAAACACCAATTATTCATGGAAACATCAATAGCTCCAATATACTACTAGATCATGGTTTCATGGTAAAAATAGCGTTTCCTTCATTTACAGGATTTTTTGGTACAGATGGCGAAAAGAGTGATGTGTATAGTTTTGGTGTTATACTAGCCGAGCTATTGACTGGAGATGAGGTGCTAAACTTTGACAGGCCGAAAGGAGAAGAATTTTTGGCTGAGTATTTCATTTCTGCACTCAAAGGAGATCGCATGCTTGAAATTCTTGAACATTCTTTTGTGATGGAGATTAAGAATGAGCAGTTAAAAGAAGTTTCTATGCTGACAGAAATGTGCTTAAGAGAACGATACGAGGAGAGGCCTACAATGATTGAAGTCGTAATGAGGCTTGAAAATGTTTTAAGGAATTTGGAGCTCGACAAAGCTGGAGCAAGGTTTAACCATGGCGATAATTGCTTTGAGGACCGTGAAAAAGACCAGTATTCCAGCTCAAGATCAACTAAGTCATTAATGAGCTTGAGCTCAAAACTTACCCAAGTATTTCACTCGTCTTTCTTTTTTCCCATAAAACAATGCAAGTTTGAAAAGACGGTAATCGCAGTATAATTGTTTCCATTTGAACCAAGGGACTTAGATTGTTATTATGTAATGTGTTTTATTGTAGAAATTTCAAGTATGTGTAAAAAATGAGAGCTAAAAATGTGATTTTAAGAGCGTTTTGGAGTCTCTGTAAATCGTGTTTTGGTGCCACATCACGCAAAAATGACATAGCTGTTAGGAATTCGAGAATGTGATATGACGCTATATGAAGTATAGATAGCACAAACTAATAAATAAGAACCAGATTTTAAAAAAACGTGAATCTTCTTAAAGGCCAATTTTTGTTCTATTAGGTCCCACATTCGTGTACGTGGGTATCAGTTTGAAAAACCTCTTCCAATGCATTGAGCTCCAATTTTTCATTCACCCGGACATCATTTTTTGCAACTAAGCCCTTGTTTGGTACACTTTAAAATTTTCATTCTCATTCTTTTACTCATTTTCAACCACACATTCTTTAATAAAATAATATTTTCCATCACATCAATAACTTTTCCTTATTTTTCAACCACACATTCTCTATCAATCTACTATTCTAGAATACATTCTTTCAAAAAAATTGTGGCTCAAACACACCCTAAATATGTGATTTCAATGTTCTTACGGAGGAAAATACAAATCAATCTTGATCTTCCAAAATAAACAAACGGGTTCTGCTCATAATTTATGTCAAAGTCAGCCCTTCAATTTATTTGTTTGTTTTCCAACATTTCAAACTTGATTCCAGCCTCTTGCAGCTCATTGATAGAATTTACAGTAAGAATTTTACCTTCTTTAGTTTTAACAGTTCTAAATAACACCATCTTGGCGAATGTTGAACACCAAATCTTGTATACTAGGTTAAGATGGTGGTCTACATTCTTGATTTGGTAATTTTAAGGTTAATTCTGAAACCATAGGCCATGGGAAATATCATCAATAAAAAGACAGATTATATAGATGATATTGTATTCTGGATTGCCAGTTCTCGTCATGCTGAACAATTGATCAAGAATAAACAATGGAATTTGATTTTCAACCAGCTGAGAATCTATTTGCATTGAAAAATAGTGTCATATCTTTACTATGGTGAAGAGAACCTATGGCAATTACTTTCACTACTAGAAAATGTGGCAACAGAAACATAATTATGATGACGAACAACTTTCGTTGCTATTATTGACCTGATAAAAACAAAGTAGCAACAAATTACTATTTTATTATTTTTATAAAATAAATATTAAACTAGCGACGAAATTGGCAACGAAAATCCTACATTTGTATAATTCTGTTACTAATCCGTTGGTAAAAATTTCAAAATAAAAATTAAATAATTTAGTTACAGGATTTTTGGATGGATGATTCTGTTGGAACTATATGAAATAAATCATGACAGTAGATTGTCAAACTCAATCACAAGCATTTAATCCTAATATAAAACTATAATCTCTCTCAAACTAGAGCATGAAAAGTTCTCGTCTCTTTTACGGCTACACCACAGAAAAGATTGAGCCACGTGTGGTGGTGGAAACATCCTCTCTCTCATTGGAATCACGGAGTTCGCCGCAACGCCCACCACGGCCACCTCAACCTCCCCTGTCGCTGTGGCCCCCACCGGAGTAGAGCTAAAAATGAATTTATAGAACTCTTGTGACCCTCATGGATTCTCCCTCCACTCCACTCTCTCTCCTCTCTCTAGCAGGTTCATCAGCCTCCCTAAATCAGCAATTGTAATCTCATGGTATTTTGCTGCCCCATTTTCAGACATTTTGCTCACATTTGTTTATGATTTAATTTTTAGCGATTATTTTTCGTGATGAAAGATGTTATATTTCAAGTTTTTGACTCATAATGCTATAATTTTTTTCCTTATCTTTAATATTCTTCTGGATGTCTAAACTCGGTTATCGCCTTTATTTTTAGCTCAAAATTTATTTCGATTTAACAGAGGTTTTGGATGTCTAAACTCCGCAGGTGATTCTTCCATGGATACTCTTTAGTTACAATTCTCATGATTTTGAATAATGCTCTGAGGTACTTATATCCTTTGCTTGTATTATTACTTGTTTATACGTGGTGTTCCACCTTTGAAAGTTAATTAGGACTAGTTATAAACCTGCTACTGCTTGGTGCATTGACTACATCAGTTAACTGTAAACGAGAAAGGCCTTCATTCACAGTTGAATGACTAGACTATGTATTGGGGATGATGAACTGAACATGCACCTAACTTTGGGTGCGATGAACTGAACATGCACCTAACTTTGGGTGCGATTCGCTGATATTCGTCATTATTTACAAACTATATATATATATAGTATTTCCTGAATTATGGAATATCTACAATTAATCATGATTAAAAGTTACAATTAATCTTGTTTCTTTGAAATTGAGTTATTGGTAACTCACTATATTATGATGTTAATTACGCGTGATTGAATAAAGTTTTCATTCCTTAAAAAAGAAATGTGTTTGTGAAAAACTTTTGCATATTCATATTTCTTTTTCTTAAAGACTCTTATGTGAACTAATATACTTGATGTAAATGCAGTGGTATTGCAGTATCAAATGTTAATGGTCATGAAGTATGCTGAAAATATTGTGAAGTTAAAGACTATTTACATGGTATCTGATGCATTTATTCGAAGTATGCATCAGTTTATTAGCTTACTGTTAGGTGGTGATTTGTACTCTTACTGGGTGGACCATTGGCCAATTCTTATGGGTAAAGATTTGGAGTATGTTTGGGAACTCTGTATAAACACTTTTGTAACACCATTGGCCAAATGTATCGTCAATATTGAGTGTCTAATGTTAAAATTATGCCTCTAACTGCTTACTTTGCTGTTGCTTGTGTTTGTGATGGTTGAGTGCAAGAACAATGGACTGATTAGTTGGGCTAACTATTCTTGTAATTTAGTTTTATTTTATTCCGGTTTGAATTTTAAAAATTAAGGAATTAAAGGAATATATTTGCAATTTTATGTGCATTGTCAGTTTTTATATTAAAAATTGTATGTTAGCATTATTTATTTATTTTTTTAAAATTCAACTTAATATATTTAGTCCCCAAGAAAAAATATTAATATATATATATATATATATATATATAGGAAAAAAAAATTGATTAGCGATGGAAAGAGGAATGGAAGTTTGTTGTTGATTAGCGACGGGTTCAATCCATTGCTAATTAGGGACAAATTTGTCACAAAATCCGTCGCCGATTCAATCCGTTGGTAATCACTGATAGAAATGTTGTTGCTAATTTGTTGATAATTAGTGATGGATTCTCTAGTCGTAGGTAAATTACTGGCGAGGGATTTAGCGTCGGATTTACCGACGGAGTGTTTCTGTCACTAAAACCTGTTAGCAATAGAAATCAGGGTTCAATGATGCAAATTTCTGTCTCTGAAGCCGATTTTTTTTTTTTTTTTTTT
>CAIGRP010056238.1:0-10077 GCA_903798385.1 Fraxinus cuspidata
GGGGGAAAGTTCCCCCAAAAAAAAAATTCAAATTTTGAAATTCAAATTCTCCCTCTATTTAAAGAGGTTGTTGGTTCATTTTTTCACTTCACTCATTTTTCAAAAATTTCACCATTTCATCATCTCTCAAGATAACTTCCTCTACCCTTTCTCATTCACCTTATCTTTTGTCATGTATAAGACATTCATTTCTTCTTCGTCCGATGAGAGTGATGGTGAGAGAGTGCATAGATCGGTCAACCCATCGTCGAATGGGTCGGTCTGAGTCGATTGACGTGGCCAATCGACCGTCGCTCAGCAAGGCTGGTCAACCGACCAGCCAGCTGGTTGACCATCGATTAGCCTTGCTGGTCGACCAGCCAAGAGGCTGGCCGATTGCCGATCGGTCGATGAATTTTGACTCTGTCGACTGGCCATGTCGATGTTCCCGTTGTTCATGTCCAAATTTTCGATAATTCCGATGGTCCATTATTGCTTCATTTGTTAGCCTAAAGAATGTTTAGCCTAAAGAATTTGTGTTTTCTACTAGTTTACTAGTAAAATTTATTGCTTCATTTGTTAGCAGTTGTTGCTTTTTTCCCCCTTTTAAACAAAGTGGTGCATGGCTGCTTCTTTTTGTATGATTGAAGTTTTCAAATGATTTCTATCCCGTTTCTATTAATCTTCCTTTTTTTTTTGTGATGGTGTTAATGCAAGTGTAAAATGGACGCTGTAGATATTGATATATGTGAATAAAATGACACAACAACACCATTAAATGACACTGCTTCTCCGAACTTGGATGGTTTCTGCATGAAAGATGTTGAGCACTACAATTAATTATTCATTAATCTTATTATTTTAAGTTATTTCTAATTATTTGTTGTCAACTTAATCACTTTCTTTTTTTGTAGAACTTTTAGAATCAACAAAGTTCTAAAACAACTGAAAATGATCAAAGGCTCAACGTTAAGTGATTCGTTTGTTTTACAAGTTTTTAGGTATATTTATTAATCTTTTTCCTATTTCAAAGCTTCTTTGATTTTCAATTTTGCACATTTGACACTTTTTTAGTGCTTCACATTGCAGGTTCCACCCTCCCCCAGTTTCATTTCCGCCAACGGCTTCTCGCCTTTTGTTTTTGCCAACGGCTTCAATGCTTCACATTATCTATTGTAGAATTTGGATGCAATTTTAATTTCTCTGGATGACTGTAATATTTGCTTTCGTTTTTGGTCATTTGTGGATGCCAAGTGCCAACTATTCAACCCAACAATTATTTTTGTTATGTTTTCTCGTTTTTCCATTGTATTTTATGTGATATTATCTTATAATTTGCGGACTGGATGACTCGAGTCTCAGATGGTCAGAGTCGTCGCGTCGAATCTGTGAGCAGTGGCTAGTGAGCAGCGGTGGACCTTTTCTTCTCTTTTGGTTTGTTCGTCATCAAGATCTTGCTCGATAGATTCATCTTTTCGTATAAGTTCATCTTTAGTTGATTAATAATTTTTTAGTATGTTTAATTATACAATTTAAGATTTTATGTTCGTTAATTGCATTTTTTGATTTCAAGTTGAGCAATTGTGGATAGTATGTTAAAAGCCCTAATTTTCTGTTTATTGAATTTTTATTGTCCAGCCTACTTGTGACTTGTGGTAAATGTGTGTTAAAAAAAAAGATAAAAAGGAGGAATAGCAAGCAGCAATGTCCAGCCAGGTCTTTTAGAATTCATAATTTATTAGAACATTAAAATTTGGAACTAAAACTTTCACGATGTTTCTTTTATGTTGCACTATCACTTAATTGTAATTTATTATTTATGAGTTTTGATTTGTGATTTGGGAATTTTTGTTTAGGAAATTAGGATGAGCGAAAAATAAATCAATTGAGAAGATTTTGGGCTCAATTAAGCAATGTGTTTTGGGGTTTGTGATTTATAATAATTTGTTATTTACCTATGGGTAATTTGTGATTTATTAAATTTATAATAATTTTTTTGTGATTTGGGGTTTGTTAATAGATTATGGAACGATAATTTATTATATTATTCTTATTATAGTTATATCTCTCTCTATATCTCATTTTTTCTAAATGATCTCGCTATGTGACCGTTAACGGTTGACTGTCGTCCTACCTAAACAAAATTTCTGGACACCATGCATAAACCATTGGCATAAAAATGAAAGTGATCAGTTCGAAACTCTGTCGGCTTAATTTTTTGTTATTGGTACATCATATATGATTAAATAAATAAATAAACCGCAAACATGAGTGCTTCAAATCTTAATTTTCGTTTTTGTGCTTTATATCCCTTTCCTTTCCATTAAGTGGAGAAAACCATGTGGAGCGTCCTTCAAGTAAAGTATCGTCATGTGAAGTATTAGAAGAATTTCATATTGGATACTACGTTTTTTATCCTCATTATTTTTAAAATGTATATATATTTTTTTCTTTTCAACTACACATTTTTCAATAAAATAGTATTACACATAAATAAAAAGAGTTTCTTTATTTCTTAACCACACATTCTCCATCAATTTACTATTCTAAAATACATTCTTAACCAAAAACGAGATTCAAACGGGCACTATGTATTGCTCCACCTGTGAAATTATAGAGTTCTTTCAAACACAACGAAAGGAATAAAGCTATAGGAATCCTTATCCTTCTTCGAGAAGTTAATTTTGTTACTTGTATTGAACATTTTTATTTTGTTCATTGGATATCTTGGATTTACTTCATAAAAAATCAGTGTATAAGTATTCTTTATCCTTAATTGAAAACTCTTGAAACTTACATCAAATCGATTACGAATGATTGAGAAATATTGAGGATCAATTTAGAGTGATTTAAAGATAAGAACCAATATTGCAAAGAAAAAATGATGCAAGCTAAACAAAAGAGGAAACAGGGGACCAAACAGGACAGAGGGGAAAATAGGGGTCTATGATAGCAAAACTTCAAGGGTAGTGATTGCAATTATTATTATTTCTGAAGTAGCCCCCAAATCCTGTGCACTGTGCAATCACAGTCCCTATACTTTTGCGATCTCACAATTTGGTTCCGATTAACTCAAATCATACACTTCTTGAAAATAATATATTGTACGGATTTTACCTAAATCTTGTCCTATTTATATATGTGTGTGTGGTCATATGCGAGCTAGAGAGAAGCAAAAGAGGAAGTTTAGAGCTTCAAATGCATAAATTCCACGTAATCAAGAATTCCATTTTCTTTATATATAATACAAGACATCGATCATGAATATATCTATTTATGTAGATATTTCAAAACATTTAAGAATTTCACAATTTATCACAATAGTCAAATCCCACTCTCCAAAGTAGCAACTTAATTTAAAGCCAGAAGAAATCATTAATTTGCAAAGGATAAACATCAAATATAGAAATTAAACCAACAAAGATTTGTCTTTCAATTGTTACATTAATAATTTATGGTCCCATCCTTTGCCCCATTGGAGCCGCCATAGGAAACTGCTGTTGCTTCTGCTGCAGCGCCGCTACATTTCCCAGCCACCCTAACCAAAAGAACAGGATTTACCTTTAAAGGACTTAATTGAAAGATTTTAAATTTATTTTTCCTTTAGAGACAGGAGGAGGATTATCAATTATGGGACCAAAGCAGTATTTTCCAATTAATTATAATGTTAGAAAAAACTAATAAAAACGTTTTACTATAAGAATAATGCTTTCAATGATTTATTTATTTATTTCTTTAGTGGAGTTAAATGTTCAATCTATTATGCAGATTTGTGTGAGTAACAACACCTTTGTATTTGCCGATGAAACAAAAAATAAGACTAGTTTGATATTAATTTTTTTAGAATAAATTTTGTGAAAAATGAATTTTTTTTTTTTGTAGAATATGTGATTAAAAAGTGGGAAAAATTTACTGATCTACTTGCAAGATTTATTTATTTTTTGTATGGAAAGAACGCGCGATTAATTTAATAAAAAAATGAATTTAAAAAAAAATGTACCAAACACGAGATATAAGTTTTTCTTGCATTGATCCCTTGAAATTATTTATGTATTTATTTCAGGTTAATTAGTTTACTTTTTATTAAAAGGCATGTACAATTCATGTAACTTGACTTAATGGCCAAAATGGATGCAAACTATAAAGAGGGACTAAGTTGCTTATTTTTCGAAGGTTGAAGACTACAATTATAAAAAATTGAACTACTTTTGCGGTGAGAATTAAGCCCTTATTTGGGTTCCATTTTCTTAAAACACATTTTCAATTACATACATAAAATAATGTTACACTTATACCCTTTTTTTTTTTAACCATACATTTTCAAAAAAATCACTTTCTAAATACATTTTCCCCCAAATCTCATTTTAACGTAGCCCAAACAGGGACTAAATTTGCAATTTACGCATGCATTTTATTCTTCTAATTCAAATATACTGTAACGACAATGTTGACTAATCAATTTCTATGAGATTAAGGGACGATATCCAATGGGACGTAATATATAATATATATATATATGTGTGTGTGTGTGAGAGAGAGAGAGAGAGAGAGAGAGTAACCAATAGAAGGGTCATAGCCTTTATCCTTGAGCTCTCTATATTCTTGGCAAAGAGCACACCACTCGCAAAAGCAGTGAACTGCCCAATCTGGTGCTGGAGTTTCAATTAGCCCAAATTTACTCCTCAACTTGGTTCGATAAGTGCATGACATTAAGCATGGCATTGCAATGCAAAATGCAATTACTCCATACATCATTCCACTCGTCCCACAAGCTACATACAAATAAATTAGAATAGACACAACTTCAATTTAGTAGAGTTTTCCAAGAGTTTTTTGGGCCTTGGTTTTCATAACATGTTCGAAGCATCTACTATTGCGTTTTCTAGTCAATATCTTTGAACCGTCTCGAAAAATTGTCGTTGGCTTTTATCAGTTTAGTTGGCAGTGGATCTACTACCCACTTAACAAAAAGTGCGGGAAAAAAGAAGGATGGCGAGGTATTTTTGTAATGATCTAGGCATCGTACTCAAGTTGTTATATCTTACATACTATCAATTTAGGGAAAGCTTGAGTCAATTTTACCCCTCACGACTTTTTTTCACATCCCTCACGACTAGAACCCAAGAACTCTAACTTATGAGAGACTATAAGGTAGAGAACTTGGGTTTGAATCTTAAGTAAACGATAGAAAGGAAAGCATTGAGGGATAAGATAGGCTTAAATTCTCCCAAAGCGGATAATACGTAAGTTAATGGCTTGAGTATACAGGTTCGAGTCATTACAATTTCCTCAAGAATGCTTAGATGACACACTACCAAGTGTTATCGGCCAAGTACCCTGCTCCCCTTTTCTGACACCTTTTGGCCGGAGTAATTTGCCGAGACAGTATTCGAAGTCGAGCCCATTGACAAAGTTTGACAGCAACAAAAAGTTTGTCTCTTGCAACATAAGTTTCAAGTTTTAAAGGAAAAGTGTTATATACTTACAGGTATGTCCAGAATCAATTATTTCTGCAATCTGTCCAAATGTTACGCAGGGGAAGAACGCAGTAATGAGAGCTGAAATAAAAAAAAAAAAACAGTAAATTCTAAGTAATTTTTCTACTGTAAATTCATGGAAGGAAGCTAGAGAAAGAGAGATGGTTACCATTTTGAGGATCTTTCATGCAATCAAACAACTCGCTACTCCAACCATTGAGAGTAGCAGGTGCTGCCATCGGAGTAGGTGGCCGGATAAACTGAGGACCTTGCATTGCCGGGTGTCCGAATTGTACACCACCGTGTACTGGTGGAGCAGCAAAATTTTGTGCCGGCTGATATGGTTGTTGAAAATTAGTATGAGGCGGAGGAAAGGCTTGTGGTTTCACCGCAGGAGAAGTATAATATTCGTCTTGAGTAGGAGGGAAAGCGTGCGGCTTTACTGGAGTAGCATAATCATCCTCGTCGTCATGAGGCGGAGGAAAAGAGTGAGGGCGGTGATGCGGCGGAGGAAACTGCTGTGGCTCATCTTCATCAGGATATAAGTCTTGTGGTTTATTCAGTGTGGAGCGTTGCTGGTGGTTTGGTGGTGGAGGCGGCGCATCTCCGGGGTTTCCCATTTGGTTTGTGAAATTGATTTGCTTAGAACGTAGGGGAGAATGGATGGTAACTCCTAACGCACTTTTATATTGGAAGAGAATGAATGATTCTTTATATATTGATTATGTACTATTTTGACGTCATCGTTGCTTACATACGCGTGGAAATCGAGTGATTTGGTTCGAGTTTCTTGAGAATTCGGTTAAATAGATTATTATTGAAAATTATGAAAATGAAACCATTGGTTGCACTAACGAAAAAGTATTGAACGAGGAATGATCTGACTTTAGTACAATTCAATTCTATATGCTTCAAAAATAAATTATTACGTCTAATTTTTTGTTCGAATTTTCATGTTTTCTGTTTTGAGATTACCAAGTAATGAATTTCTCTAAATACCTATTAATTAATGTAAATTCATCTTTATTGGGATTTCGTTGTGAAATTATAAAAGTAATTTGTTGGAATCAATTTCATGTATTTTTTTTTTATTTCGAGGCGACGAAAATATTGATTACTCTAAATATCTATTAATCAATGAAAATTCATCTTAATTATGATTTAATTGAGAAATTATAAAAGCTATATTATATTTTTTGTAGAACCAAGAATTGGATTAAAAACTGTTTTGTTCTCGATTTTTAATATCTAAATTCGATCAATCTTAACTAAAGAAACGAACTAAATTGCTTAACTCGATTTTAAAATGGTCACTCAAATTAAAGATTCAATTTTACTTGATTTTATTACGTTTAATTGTTAATAAGTTAATAGTGTTATGCGACTAACTCCGATAAGTAATTTAAATTTTTATATTAACATGGATTAGCATTTACATTAAAGAAAATATAAAGGAAAAGGAAAAAGAATCAGTCGACATATACCAGTGGACTTTTTGTTTTTATCGTAGAAAAAAAAATGGAATAATTTTACGAATGGGGATAGTGATGAGTGGTTGACTTTGACCTGGGCAAAGGTTTACAGTACTGGCAATTGGCATATACATACATACATACATATAGCAAGTTGGTAGTTGATATAGTTGACCCCAAGTGCGTCTCACGATATAATATTACAATTTGCCCGTTTAATATTTTTCCAACGTTATGCTTTTGTGGACTTCAAAATTCGGTGGATCCGTGACCAACAAAATTCTGATCATCTCTCCTCTACATAGGAATCATTTGTACGTTGCAATACACCATTAGAAGGTAAGGTCATCGTTCTAGAAAATGTCTGACGACAGGTTGTACTTCGATAGTTAAGTAAACATTCAAACAAGAGAGAATGAGTGCAAAAGACAAGAGATGATGATTTGTCTATGGCTAGAATGACATTTTCTTTGGTGAATAATATATATATATATAAGCCAAAATAGATTTAGTGAAATGGGCCCAAGTCCAAGTCTCCAATTGAATAATTGATGTTGAGTCGACATATGTGGAACTCCCCACGTTACGAGCATGTCACGTAGTTTATAGATAAAACAACTTTTAGAAAAAGTATCTTCTGATTGCGTATTCTACCTTCCTAGTTCATCGACTTTGCCTTGTCGTTAAAAATTTCTTTTTGTTTACATATAACTCTATGAACATATATGTGGTGACTTATTTTAAATACAAACAATAAATATGTGATTTCTTATTTTTAATGTAGATCCACCTAAATTCAAATTAAGTTAATAAAAGTTATACATTTATTGCTTATTATACGATAAGTCACTCCAAACATGCTCTATATCTTTGCACACTTTAGCATTTGGGACGTGTTGAAATATATTGTTCTTCACAAGCTAGTCTATATATTCCTCACATCAAAACTCTAGTTTGGTTTCATACGCTATGATTGTCACGATAAATTCATCTTGGGATCCCCCCCCCCCTCTTTTGTAAGCCTATGTCTCTAACTTTTTATTTTTGTGCCTCCCATGTGATGGAATGCGACGTCTAGTAGTACGATCATTAAGAGCATATGACTTGTGTTCAACACTCGCAAAATAATTTCAAAGCATTCACACATGGAACATGTAGTGAAAAATTTGCTATGGGTAGAGCCGCAAGAGTCTCACAAGCTTCTCTATTACTGCATGGAATATTCAGACGAACAAGATATTAGAAGTCGAAGAGGAAGTGTGGCCTTTTATTGTTCAAATAGACGTTTTCCTTCGGGTTAGGATAGCACATGTAAATTGTTAAAATATTTGGAACATGGACACCGCGAATAGAAAGTTTTGGATATGAGTATCAGATTTATAGAAGGTTGAGGATCCCTATAGGAATTTATCATAATTTGTTATGGAAATTTTTAACATTTGCTATTTAAGTGAAACTGAAAACCATGGTACAATCTAAAACAAATGCAAACTTTATTATATTTATTTATTTAGAATAATTAAAAATTAAGAGATTGAATTAATTGAACGCAACAAATTGACGTTAACTCAATAGTTTCTTCTTGTTCATCAACAATAAATGAAGGAGTTGTTTGACAAAGATTTTGATTAAAGTTTTAACAAATTAAGATAAAAGTTGATAAAACATTTTTTTTTGAAAAGTTATATAAAAGTTGTGAGACTGAAGAATTGTGAGGGTGTTAATTATTGGTTTTGACTTCCTCTTTTTAAAAACATTTAAGTTTTCCCAAACATGCATTAAGATTATTCTTCTCACATGAGATTAATTAGTCTAAAACTTAAACATCTAATCATGTACGAACTGAATTTATCTTCAGAGAGATGATTAACTAATAGATCGAGGGATAAGAAATTCGACTAATTTATATTTAGATAATGAATGTTTGGAATTCATATTACGGAATGAGACATCGTGTTTTTGCAAAATCGAATTGAAGGATGATGTTAAAATGGACCTATTATCAAAATTTATGTTGAATTGTTCAACCATATTAAACAATTGTGATTGATCATCTGGGCCCATTGAAAGAAACTCTGGCAAAGATTTCAATTATTCAATATATTCTAATCATCAAAACAGAAAGTCTACTGAATTTTTGGATGAACATGCCACGATATTGCCAACTTTTTCTCCAATCAGCTGCTAAAAGTCTTTCTATTTATATAAACCATATATTCCTCGAAATTCCAAGCAATAATTATAATACTACTAGAAAATTAACAAGTAATTTGAACATGAAATAATTAAAGCTTTGTCATTATTTTCAATTTATCAGACTTTAATTTTAATCATACATGTCATAAATTCAACAATATTATTAATTTTTCAACCATATATATTATTATCTTTTATCAAACTCTAGTAAAATATTTATCAAAAGCTTTAGTCAAACAAGTTCTAAGTATCTTTTAAAATAAATAAAAAGGTCATTATATTGATACCATACATTTTTATTTTGTCCATATTTGACGATCATTATTTGAAAATTCTTATATCTACATACTCATTTTCATTACATTCATATAATAAAATATTTCCCATGTAAATTTAAAAATTTTTCCTATTTTTTAATCATTCTTCTAATAATCACTATTCAAAATTTTATTTTTTCTCAAATAATAATTATCAAACATGAGCTTATTATACCATTAATCGTAATGAAGTCTCCAATCTTTGGTTAATGTTGGTCTAGTGTATTGACCTTTTTACTGTATTTTTATTCTCTATTATTCATTAGTTAGTACGGATGATCTTTGATGATGATTCCTGTTTAAATATGCTATTAGCATCCTTTACAATGGAGGACAAATATTTTTTGGTAATTTTGTTTATTTTTTTTAAAATTTATTTAAAATATATGAGAGGCAAATAAGTATTTTTTTGCCCTCCTACCAAACTGTTGGACGAAATTATCACCAAAGACTAGAGCAAATAACCATTTGGTTCTGATTTTGGTTCAATTATAGTTCTAGAACCAACAACCAAACCGATAACCAAACTCAATATTTAAATTTTATTATTTTATATATATTTACAAATTAGTGCCCTTCACACAAAAAAAATTTCAAAATTCAATTGAAAATCGGGACAATTCAATTGAAAATGGG
>CAIGRP010056241.1:0-13282 GCA_903798385.1 Fraxinus cuspidata
GTTAAACTTATAATGTAATATAAATGTGTAGTAGGTAAGTGAGTATTAGTCTTCGATTATACGAATGAGACAACCTTTGTTAGGATGGTTCTATTAGCACAGGTGGTAGAATCGTCTATTTAAATTACGACATCTCGAACTATTCAAATCATAACACCTTGGATTGCGTACCCAATTTGTTTCTCTTTTTGCCACATAGGACACCAGGGTGTCGCAATTTCAGTGACTCGAGGTCTTAAGAGTTGTGACTTAAGTAGATGGTTCTACTATATGTGCATATATGACCGGCCATTTGAAGTTTTTTTTTTATGAAATATGTAGTTAAAATTTTTAATATTCGACTTTGACCATTCACTTATAAAGAAATTATAATATTTCCCAAACATGCACTAAGTAAATTTCAATGCTCCACCCCCATCCACATATATATAACGGTTGTATAAATGTGTAATGTACATCATGATTTACAAACATACGATATACTAAGATATGAATATTATTAGATTACTCCTTATGTACAAGGATCATTATTCTATATATAATGCATGCATTATCAGTGCAGAGTCCGATTTCATATATTCTTATACCAGAGAAAAACCAGTTCAAAAATGGAACTAAAAGTAAATATTCAGATCCTCCAGCTCTCATTTCTAGCCCTTTTATCTTTTACCCTTCTTCTCCAGACCACCGTATCCTCCGCCCCATTCGCCGCCGTCCTCCACCTTCTCTCCGCCAACCTCCACCTCTCATTATCATGCTCCATCTGCACATTCATAACGGTTGTGCTAAATGTGTAATGTACATTATCACTTATATATTGATTTACAAACATATGATATAGTAAGATATGAATATTATAAGATTACTCCTCATGTACAAGGATCATTATTCTATATATAATGCATGCATTATCAGCGCAGAGTCCGATTTCATATATCTTATACCAGAGAAAAACCAGTTCAAAAATGGAACTAAAAGTAAACATTCAGATCCTCCAGCTCTCATTTCTAGCCCTTTTATCTTTTACCCTTCTTCTCCAGACCACCGTATCCTCCGCCCCATTCGCCGCCGTCCTCCACCTTCTCTCCGCCAACCTCCACCTCTCACTATCATGCTCCATCTGCACATTCATCTCCATTTTCTACTACTTCTACACCCGCCCAAGCCAGGTTTACATGCTAAACTACAGCTGCTATAAACCACCACCTCACCGGAAGTGCTCCTATCAAGTTGCTGAGAATTTCGTGAGCCGGAATGCGCAGTTCACGGAGAAAACCTTAGACTTCATGCGTAACATTTATCTGAAATCGGGTTTAGGTGATGAAACTTATGGGCCCGCGTTCATTTTTGAAAAAGAGGGTGTTCCTACACTAAAATACGCCATTCAAGAAGCTGAAGAAGGGATTTTTTCTTCCATTGATGCCCTTCTGTTAAAAACCCTAATCGATACAGAATCCATAGACATTGTTATTGTTACAAGTGGAAGCTTTTCTCCTAATCCATCACTTTCTTCACTCATTGTAAATCACTATAAACTCAAACCTGACGTGAAAACATATAATCTAAGTGGTATGGGTTGCAGTTCTGGTGTCATTTCAATGGATTTTGCAGCCAAGATTTTACGTAGCAGCCGAAAAATTCAAAATGTTCTTTTAGTCATCACCGAGAGTATCACTTTAAATTGGTACACCGGGGATAACCGTTCAATGCTGGTGACTAATTGTATCTTCCGGGTCGGCTGCGCGGCTGCGATAATCACCAACGACCCTAGTCGACGCCGTGTTTCCAAGATGGAACTTGTCAACTCGCTCAGGACTCACCACGGGGCTGATGGCAGCGCGTATAAAGCTGCATTTCAAGAAGAGGATGAGAAGGGTAATAACGGGATTTCACTCACCAAGGATTTGATTAGAGTTGCTGGCATGAACTTACGTAAGCACATCAAGATTTTAGCGCCACGAGTCTTGCCACTGAGTCAAATCGTTCATTATGCCTACTCGGTAGTGTCGGCCAAGATTTCGGGGGACGAGTCAAAGCCCATTGTCCCGGACTTCAAGACAGCATTCGAGCATATATGTATACACACAGGTGGTAAGGCTGTGATTGAGAACGTAGCCCGAGTTCTCAAACTGGAAGATGAAGTGACTGAGCCAGCTCGAATGACTCTAAATCGGTTCGGGAACACGTCTAGCAGTCTTGTATTCTATGAATTAGCTTATTTTGAAGCCAAGAAAAGAGCAAAAATGGGTGATAGAATGTGGATGCTCGCATTTGGGACAGGGTTCAAAGTTGGTAGCTTAGTGTGGAAATGGATTCAAAATTCAAGCCAAGAATTCGATAATCCATGGAATGATTGCATTCAAAATTACCCATTGAAGGCTTGATAAGTTCAAGTCCAAGAAAACCTACCAAGCCTGTTAGTGAATTCCCAGTAACAAATTTGACAAAAAAAAAAACCCAAACAAAGGCCCAGAAATATCTCAGCTTGATGGACCATTTTGAGAGAGCCTCTATCAACACTGAAATATATGTGGCAACGTATTTTTTATTTAATTATCGATAATAATTGATTACTTTGTTTTTTAAATTTTGTGGTTTGTTTTATCAACGAGCTTATAGAGTTGCGAACTGTCAATTTACTATTTTGGAATGTACATTTTAGAGTTTTCGCAGGAGTATAAGAACGAGGTCAATATTAAAATGGATAACAACATTTTATTTGTATTTGGACGATATTTTAAATTTTACTAACTTAATTAGTCAACGTGGAAGTTGTTCTTTACCTAAATTTCTACTTAAGAATCTCATGAATGCCTTCAATAACTCCATTGATATTATACTTATGCAAAAAACTTATTTTTTTTGAACACCAACTTAACTCCATTAATAAAAATTACATTGACTTAAATAAAAATCTATTTACGTATTTCGATTCCAGAATTTTACCTTTCAAACCCAAATCCAAGCGAGAAGTGCCTCTCTCACCGCACTATTTCACCGTATCCTCACAGTCAAGCTGTCGAAGTCATCTAAAGTGCAGAGCACGGATAAGATGCTCAAAAGGATTTGTTGCTCTGTAGGTGCGAAAGAAGCAAAAAAACTATCGAAGGAGCACTCCATGTGAGCCGAAGAGGAGATGATAAAACACCTATTGGCGATGGATACTCTCCTAATAGAGAGACTGACCCATCCCTATTTTTCATTAATTTTATAATTTGCAATTTAAATAGTATATAAAATAAAAATTCCGTCCGTGCCATTTATATATGCTGATTTTATATTCCACATAAATTAAGAAATTTTATTAATGTTATTGAAAAAATAATTTTTATCAAAAACATTTATAGTTTACTCTTATTTGAGGGTGTTTTGTGGAAATTAAAATTAAATTTTGACTTTGACTTGAATTAAAATATGATTTTAATTCGGATCAAATATGGGCAAAATATTTGTACAATTTTAAGATTAAGTGGAAAAATTGATTTTAAGTAGGCAAATTAAATAAAAATATATTATTAAATGAATAAAACAAAATATTCTTAATAAAAACTGGATTATCTAATCTAATTGGGACATGAAAATAAAAGAAAAACAGCATGGAACGGGATTTGAAGCAATAAATGATGAATTTCTAATCATTGCGCTAGTTCTGCTCGCTCATCGTTATCCCATCAGTTTCCTTTGTAGCGCTCAAACCCCTGTAGAACCCCTCAAAAACCACATCAGATTTGGGTTACTACTCCATTGGCGCACTAGACCAGGCCGCAAGCACCATGTACGGATAAAAAGAAGTGGCAAAGCAGCAATACTGATTTCATTAACCGTTCACAAGCGGTACGCAGGTTAAGCAGAGCCATGCCAATCCTTATGCATCATCCCGTAAGCAAGTCCTTCCCTCACTTCATCCCATCCTTATCCTTCAAGATTCCGATTATTAACTCTACTGTTATTCAGGCTTCTTCCAAATTCTCACCTGCTGAAACCCCAAAATTCCCTTCAAAATCTTGCAAAGGCTTGTGCTTTTCCTTACAATTACCAAATAGGCGAACCCGTGTTCCGTTTTGTTCCAAGAATGGAGTTTTCGAGGATTTTACAGATACCCTTTTGTCCAAAAAAACTGAAAATGAATTTGAAGAGCTTGAGTTACTTAACAAGCCATCTCCAAAGCTATTAGATGATGGATCTACTGAAGAAATAGTGGAAATTGAACAGGAGAAACCTGATAAAGATGAAGTCTTGGAGACTTTTTACAAGTTCTTTAGGATATCGGATGAAGAAAATGATTTAGAAGGAAGTAAAATTGAGAGCTCTAGTCAAGAGGAGAATAAGAAAGTTAGTGTAGAGTATTATGAGCCGAATCCTGGTGATTCAGTGGTGGGAGTAGTTGTTTCCGGGAATGAAAATAAGCTCGATGTGAATGTGGGTGCAGATTTATTAGGAACAATGCTGACTAAGGAGGTGTTGCCTTTGTATGACAAGGAGATGGAGCATTTATTGTGTGATGTGGAGAAGGATGTCGAGGACATTATGGTGCGAGGGAAGATCGGGATTGTGAAGAATGATGAGGTAGTGAGTGAGGATCCAAAGCCAGGAAAACCTGTTGTGGAGCCTGGAACTGTTCTTTTTGCTGAGGTTCTTGGCAGGACTCTTAGTGGCAGGCCGTTGCTTTCAACCAGAAGACTTGTTAGGCGCATTGCTTGGCACCGAGTGAGGCAGGTTCTTTTCTCTCTCTCTGTTTTTCATTGTGGAACTTTGAATATATTTTGGCTGAACATGTTATGATGCATTAGTACAGGTGAAATTGGCGAAGGAATATGTGGTTATCTAGGAATATGTGTCACACAATTTATGTAACGTAAAGTATACCGCAAGTGTACAGTGTCAAGTTTTATAATATATGAATGGAGTTAGAGTATCGAATCCAGATGGATTGCAATTTAATTTTATACTAAGTACTATAATTGCGTAGCTTCTATTTTATCTAGATGAATGAAACTTTGAATCAATGTTTTAAACTAATCGAATGATGAATGTGGTGACAAATTCAGCCAATAAATGCAAGTTACGAGAATAATCAAGATGAGAAAGCCTAGGGTTATGATTTCACGAGTTATTCCCACATAATTTGACAGGATGCTGCTGTGTACCCCCTCTGTCGAGTACCCTGTAAAAATTAAAATTAGAAATTAATTTCAATATCCCTATTTCGAATTAAAATCGAAGAATTATCATGTTCATGGTTCTTATGTGGAACAAGCTTTAAATAAATTATACTTTCTCTCAAAACCTATAAAACTTAGGTTGTATTATTCTATGATCACGCCTAAATTTTCCTCTCTCGAATGCTGAAATTTAAAGTATCAAATCATTCAATTCGTGGCTAATTAATTGAAAGCATTAAGAATAAATAACACAAATAAACATGATTGAAAAATCTCAAAGAAATAACTACAATAAAATCAAACCATATTCTCAAGTTTTGGTTACATCAAACCATAGATTAGAAGTTTAGTTTATAACGGAAGCCATAAAAATAATCAAATTCAAATAAAACAACATAGAGAAGAAAAAAATGCTATTTTTGGTAGATCTTCAATTTCCTTTGTGATGTTGTTCTTGATTTCTCCTTGATTCCTTGATGATTGACTGGTTGGGTTCTTGCTCTTGACTCGATGAATTTTTGTTGAAAAGTGGTCTTTAGGGTTGTATTTATATCATTATGAAGTCTTGGAAGAGTTAAGGTTGGATCGAAATTTAAAAAAAGACCAAATTATGCAAAAATCCTTTTTCTCGCCCGACGGTGCCCCAGCGCCACAAGCGTGGAGCTGCGGCGCCCAGGCGCCCACTTTCGGTTGGAAAAATCAACCCTACGCATCTTTCAGTATTTCTATCATAACTTTTTCCCGACATCCGATTGAGGTAATTCGAAATGCGTTGAAAAGATAACTCAAAGGGCTACAACTTTATTTCAGATAACTTTCTCCCATTCGAACGTTTACTATGTCAAAAATGGGTCTCAATATCCGGATAAAAATCCAGAACATACTTGTGCAGTTGGAAATTGATTTGGAAAAATATTTTGAATATATTTCACTACTTTTTGACTTCCAATTGCATCCGGATGACTCATAGCAATCTTCAATTATAGTTTTGTAGTTCGAATCAACTATTGAAAAGTTGTAATTGAGTCCTCAAACTTTGAATTTCATCATTTTTGGTCGTTATTCCGTTATTTGTTTCAATTTAGCCCTCAATCATCAAGTTTCATCAAACCAACATCAAATTCTCCTTGATTCATACAAATATCACTATTTTCTCCAAGTTTTACACCATTCACACAAATTCGCCCAACCTATAAAACAACATTAAAACAAATATTAAAACGACATAAAAACTCTTAAAGACAATCAAAATAACAAGTTTATGAGGCAATAAAACAATGAGCGAACTACACTCATCAATATGAATAGGCAAGGCAATGCTCTCTTATAATATCACTGTGTCGTCTGAGATATGAAGTGGCATGTTAGAGATTTTATGCCTCTAGATTATGAACATTAGAATAGTCCTTCAGTCACTTTCACAGGACAACAGCTTGCAGTTGAGACACTTGTTCTTGCTATCAATTCTTTCTGCTGTGAATGGACTTATTGTCATAAGCTAGTCTTTGTCAGGCTCAAAGTGCAGCCACCTTTGAATTTATTTATCACCAACGGATGCATGAAAAAGAGAGCTGGTGTAGCTACGAAGTTGCTAATTGGTAAGAGTCAGTTCAATTGAACTAAAATTGAAGTTACAAGAATTCAGCACATCTCCATCCCGGTCCCAGATTTCATTGAGGAAAGATGAATGATAAGCAAAATCAATGAAAATGAATTTCCCTGCATATTCTCGAAAAAGAGAATAAAATGAAATTTCAATATTTCTTGAATATAATGGAATGTCATGCGAACTAAAGGAAATTAATGTATAAAATGCAAAATATCTCCCTTAATTATGTTCATCCAGAGCCTCTTGTTTCCTCTGGTACCAAAATATGTTTTTGCCACTAAAGTTCAAGATCCAAATGGAGCCTACTTGAGGAGTTGATTTTACAAATTGTTAGGCAATCATTGATGCCATACATTTGCAAACTTTGCATAATGTTCACCCTACTTTCCACAGTGACTGTGATTGAATGGACTTATCAAGTCTACAATAGAGTCAACTTAAGTTGGTTCATGGAGGCTGTAGAGTTGTTGATACAGCTTTGGTTAAATATTGGATGCTAATGCGGAAATAACTTATGTGATATGTTCCCCTAATGCTACCACTGATGAATGAATTGCTGCTGCTGGTGAATCAATTCTAAACGTTACTGATTAATGGATTGGTTAGGTAGTAGATGTATTGACTAGAATGTAAAGGAAATTGAGAAGTGTATTGGTGAAATGGATATATGTATTGAATTGAAGATTGTAAAAACAATTATTATGTAATGAACAATTCGAACAATGAAGGAAGGAAGTAACACTCCCAGGCTCTTCGAGAGGCCTGATTCTCCTCACGACACTCTACGTTTCTGCACGCATTCTACAGCCCTCCCCCCATCACATTTATTGGCATTTCTCCCCCAAGACTCAATTCCCTAATTTACCCCTTTGAACTAATTAACTATTAACTACTTGAACTAAAAATGGAATTAATCTGCTGCATTGGTTGTGACCTTGCTGATTATCTCCGTTTTCCTTTATTGGGTGTCTATCATTATGTAAACTAAGTGCCTGTTAGGGAACATTATAATTTACTTATAATTTAAAGTCAAATTAAAACTTTGATTGTAACCGTACATTTCACAGGACCCACAACTACTACTCAATTATCCACCATTCATTTTATCCCATTATAATTTCAGCAACTTAAAATTTATCCGAACAAGCACTAAATTTTCTTTTATCTGTAAGGTTTCTATGGAATTTTTAAGTGCCTTCAATTTTGGGCTGTTGGAGGCTCATCTGTATCTTTCAGTCTTTTTCAAGTCACGTATTCTTCCTTTGTTGGAGAACTGGTGTATAAGATTGTTCATCTTGTGCAGATTAAGCAGCTCAATGAACCGATAGAGGTTAAAATAACTGAATGGAACACTGGTGGTCTCCTTACAAGAATAGAAGTACTTCTCTCTCTCTCTCTCTCTCTCTCTCTATATATATATATATATATAAGAATTTACCTGTCTATATCACTAATCTTTCAACCTTGGTTTTGCAGGGGCTGAGGGCTTTTATTCCAAAAGCTGAATTGATGAATAGAATTAACAATTTCACACAACTGAAAGAGAATGTATGTCAAAGTGCACTTTTGCACGCCTTATCTTTTTCATGCACTAATTTTTGTTCCAAGGATAGTAATTATGTTCCATAAATTAGTATAGACATTAGTCATTGGCTGGATAATGCAAGTACATGGCTAAGAATTAATATCTGTATTTTTTTCACATATATAAAAATTAATTAAGCAGGGATCAAATAACTCCAACTCAGAATATTCCAAATTCATTTAGGGACCATATTGGATTATTTCACCGTCAGAAATTATGTTTGTGGAAGAAGTACCACTGTTAATCCTGTTTCGTGTTTTTTATTGAAATAAGTGGTATCTCATAGAGACAAATGTCACCTTAATTCACCTGCCTTAAGATGAATAATAAAGACTAACTGCTGGTCAGAGCAACTATTCCTCTTTTGCCGACAGCACCCTGTGTACTTTGGTAGAAACATTACAGTTATCATAGCTAATGGTCAAGTTAATGTTCCATTATTACTTTTTTGCATGTGCGGATCACCACTCACAGTTATTCTATTGCCTATTTATTAGTCATAGTTCATAGAATCACCATTACCAAATCTGACGATACATGTGTATTAGCCCATGCATTTGTATATTATTGCATTATGACATGCACCCATTTATAAGTTATTTCTTGATATGGCAGGTGGGACGACGAATATATGTGCAAATTACCAGAATAAATTCAGATACCAATGACTTAATACTCAGCGAGAAGGAAGCTTGGGTTGGTCTTTCACTATGAATCATCACTTCCTTTTTTATTGGGGGGTTATTGTTTTCTTGATGGCTCTTTTCAATATGACTAATTTTATTGTTTGCTTCTTTCCTTGATGATTTTTGCTTGGCTATACAATGTGACAGGGAATGTTGCATCTTCAAGAAGGAACACTTCTAGAAGGAACTGTTAGGAAAATCTTTCCATATGGTGCTCAGATAAGGATAGGCGATACTAATAGGAGGTAAATTGCTGATTTAGTGGATTATCTTTCATAATTTAGTTTTCCACTTGATGCTGAAATAATTAATTTATTGGTTCATTTTTTGTTCTCTTGATAATAAGAGAGCTAGATTAACTTTTTATAGATGTGACAATAAAAAGATTGGTGCTGCAAACAAATAAATCTGCATATTACTTTACTTCCTAATGAAGTTAAGACAAACTGCTAATTTCAATTAAGAGATAGAATTTAGACTGAATGATTTATAACATACTACATACTCAAACAATCATATATGGGAGTACAATCCTATCGATATAAGGAAAAAGAGAGGTAATAATATAAAATCATGAAAAATATTAGTTCCTAATTAAATTAGGATATTGGCTATAGATAGAAATACCTATTCTAACTTTTCAATATCTATCCTCGTCAAGTTGGTCCATCGATTGCACACTTGCCCAACTTGGATGGTTACAGAATGGCCCACTACTTGAAAATTGTTGCTTGACTCGGATTGTGACTTCAAGTAGTAAAAACCTCCCCTTTTCTATCGATTCCAATCGTCGTCTTGGTTAGATTGTCCTGTATGAAGGATTACTTGAGGTACGTAAGAAGCGGAAAACGGAGAGGCATCAGTGGTAGTAACCTGAGCAGATTTCTTCTTCTTTTTAGCTTGTTTATTTCTTAATTACTCTGGGTAACCATTTAGTTTCCAGCAAACATCAATTATGTGTAAAGCACTGTGGCAGCGGCCGGTAGAAGTAGCTGAAGTTGCTAATAGCTAGTTATTCTTCTGGATAGCCAAAGCCGAAGCCTCAAAGACGACCTTATACCAATAGTAACTTGCCTCCATACTTCATGACATACTAGTGAGTAGGTCTCTTTTAGTGGAAGAGCAGAGGTAGCCAAAACACAACTACTAATTTGATCCAAGTTGTGGTCAAGACCTACAAGAAACATATAAACCTGATCATCAACTATATGCTCTCTGCTTCACAATATCGACTGCACGTCATATGATTAGTTCGCTGATAATCAAGTTCCATGAATATGGAGTTAAGTTCATTGTTGTATTTAGCAATAGATTGCCCACCTTGACACCAATGGAACAACTTCTTCAATTCATATACCTGTTAAGAGTCGAAAACATCAAAATAGCTCCTTTTTACTGCATCTCAAACTTTTATACCCGTGCCAAACTGTACAAAATGAGACATCAAGTTGTCACTCATGGAACATATGAGCCAAAACTTGACTAAAATATCTTCAACCTCCCATTAATCATACCTCGAATCATTCTCCGGCAATGCAACCTTCCGTCCTGTGATATAGCCTTTTTTCTTTCAACCCACAATATGTATCTCTAGAATTTTAGACCACACATGGTAGTTAGCCCCATCCAATTTAACATGAACAGGTGAGGTTGTATGTTGAATATCAGAGAAGAAGAGACCACTTGCTTTCAGAAAGGGTCTTATCACCTTTGTTGGACATATTGGCAGCAACACAATGGAAAATCTGAAAGAGCAGGGGAAGATCTCTAGATTTGAAGAATATCAACCAAGGAAGATCCTTAATCTATCCGACATCTAAGGCTTACCAGATGGCTGGATCAATCAAGATCAGGAATCGGGCAGCTCTAAGAAAGATTGCCGAAGGGTATGTGACAGTAGTAAGAATAGAAGGGTGGCACATAACCCTAGAGCGTAAGAGATGAGTGCGTTGATAAACTCAATTTGTTGGTTTGTATATGGTATTTTGCTGCACAAATGGTAAACCTTTTCCAGTCATTAAGTATTACAACCACCTATAATCAGTTGGTGAAGTTAATATGTAGCTAACTCTTGGTCTCAAATTTCTAAATTTGGTTGATGCTCTTTGCCTCCTTACTTATCATTTCTTTCGAAGATTATGCATAAAAAATAAAATGTATTGACAATAGATAATTGACAGAGGAACCTAGCTGTTTCCTCTTTGTGGATTACTAAAATAACTACCTCGTCCTTTTACCCTTTCGTAGTGGATTGCTGCATATTTCAAACATCACCAAAGGCAGAATTACTTCTGTTACTGACCTAATAGCAGTTGACGAGAAGGTTAAAGTTCTGGTTGTGAAGTCTATGTTTCCTGACAAAATTTCTCTCAGGTACACTGATGCTCTCTTATTTGATTGCTTTGCAAATGACACTATTTTACTTGATACGTTGTTAAGAACAGATAATTAATTGGCTGTTAAAAGTTTTTGGATTCTTTAAATAGATGGAGGATATGTTGAGAACAGCACAAGTTAGTTAGTGATAATTAATTGTAAATACTCTCTCTTTCAGAAGGGAGGTGGGGTTTTCGACTTCCCCTTGTGCTTGGAATTTGATTCCCTCTTGTTACGTACTTTTAAGAAATCCCATTTTGCAGATATTTTTTCAAATGTAGGACGTCATGAGATTTATTGGAGTTTTTGGGGCATTTTATTTGCGGTTTCCTAAATGTAACCCTCCATGAATTTATCTTTACAGAGTTAACTGAACGATCAAAAAAGTATTTTATGTCGTGACTGTTTCTCTTGCTGATTCGAAGTAGCTGCTACACGAGTGCTAAATTTCTAATTCAATCTAATTCTTATGGCATGTAGCATCGCCGACCTCGAAAGTGAGCCAGGTCTATTTTTATCAAACAAGGAGGTACTTAGTATTAAGAAATCCATTTCACTTCCTCGTTTTATTTTCCATATCTACGATAAAAAGATCTCTATTTCATCAAAGCTACGAGTGTTCATCTTGCATTTTACTTTTTTGTTTGTTGCAGAAAGTATTTTCTGAAGCGGAAGCAATGGCCAAAAAGTACAGGCAAAAAATTTTAGCCGTTTCAGCGCCCGGCAAAGTGGAAGCCCTTCCCACTGATGGTTTACCCTTTGAAAATGAAGAAACTTTGTATGCTAACTGGAAATGGTTCAAATTTGAAAGAGACGACGAAACAAATCCATGACAATGGCATTTGAAATGGAAAGGGAATTAAAACTGGAAAGCAGGNACTGGAAATGGTTCAAATTTGAAAGAGACGACGAAACAAATCCATGACAATGGCATTTGAAATGGAAAGGGAATTAAAACTGGAAAGCAGGATTTGGACACTTCTTCCAACCCGACCGCTACATGCTGAAAGGAATTCATCTTCTACGTGAAACCCCTCACTTCAATGATCAAGGTAATTTCGATTCTTCTTGCAGTTGGCACTTACTGCATTTTGGATTGTGCACCATCCAAATTGGCCAGGGTCATTTGCCTTCACTTCGCTAATTTAACTTGAATACGGTCCATACCAACAACATTGACTCATTTTGTTCTGTATGACTCAAGAAATCCAATGTTTCATTAAAATTTTTGAACTTGTGTTCAAAAGTTAGTTTACTCAAAAACATTTGTACAATCCAACTGTGATGCATGTTTATGTTATATTGATCATAAGGGCGTCGACCTGCTGCATTTATAATTCTAGATTGGTAATTATTCTTGGAATTGAAGTTAGCTATGCCAAAAGTTTCCATGTTTTTCTATATTCTTTCCCCGTTCCACTATTGGAGTACTGTGGAAATCTTATAAAGAGGGATTATTTTAAGATTGCAAAAAAGGCGTTTGGTTTGTTATTCCGAAAAACTGTTTCTCAAACAAAAAAAACTAGAAAACGCGTTTGGTTTAAAAAAATTAGAAATAGTTTTATGACACTTTTTTCTCAATTAATTTGATTACTTAGTAAAACAGATCAATTTTATGCTCATATGTGATTATTTAGTTTTATGGGTATTTGTAGTTGGGTAGGTATTGTGTGATTCTATTAATTATTTTAATTTGAGAAATGTTAAGTTTATTTTCTTTGTTTTGAGTTATAAAAACACTCAAAACGTCATTTTGAGTTTTATGTTGTAAAATTTTCCTGTTTTCGAAAAACTCATTTTTTTCAAATAACATTCTAAAAGCGTATCTGAAACGGTCTTAAAACAACAAACCAAACGCACTCTA
>CAIGRP010056243.1:0-27614 GCA_903798385.1 Fraxinus cuspidata
TTGGAGTTGTTCCTAGTAGTGTTGATCTCATACTTTTGTACTGTGATAACAATGGCGCAATCGCGCAAGCGAAGGAACCAAAGTCTCATCAACGATCCAAACACTTGCTGAAGCGGTACCATCTCATCAGGGAGATTGTATAAAGAAATGACGTAAAGATAGAGTGAATTCCCACAAATGATAATATTGTAGATACATTTACAAAGCCGTTGTCGCAATATAAGCATGATCGTTATGTAGACTCTTATGGTATTAGATAAGTGAGTGATTTAATCTAGTGCAAGTGGAAGTTTGTAAGTGTTATGCCCTAAACCCAATCGATTTAGGTTGTAAACACTTTCATATGTTAAATGAATTTTATGGTAAGATATATTATTTATTTATTTTGCTTTTCTAATAAATTATATTAAATAATAGAATCCATAAATTTAAGTCCTTGCAATTTGTTAATCACAAGGAGTTGTGATCGTAAGATACAAATTACAATATGACTGAATCTTAAATCATCTGTGGTCGTAAGTAACAATGAGATACATATATCGTTATTACAGTTAGACCATCATGTGTGAGATTTTTTACTTGCGAAGTAAATAGCTGATCTCACAAGTTAAAGTGTCGTGACACTTAAATGAACACGTAAATGTTTTGTTATAGAACAAAACATTAGAGACCCGCTGGGGAGATTCCAAATGGATAACTATCTTAGTGCAAGTGGTTAATCTCTAACGTTCGATAATTGAATTGGTCCTTTGACTTGAGGTCATCATAGTGCCTTACATGAGGGTAGTCATAATTTGGTGATGTTGGATGTTGCTCTACCAAGGGTCACTAATATAGCATCGTTCGAGTGTGTCAAGAATTATATAAAGGCTGTGAATGATCAATAGATGATTTGTCAAGATATGATCGATAATTGAGATTGACACATATCCATATCTCGTAATTGATCGGATCATATTGACGAAATGATTATAGTTTTACGGTAAACGAACAAGTTTGATTTTATCACATCACGTGACATTTCCCGTCACATGTATTGCCATGACACATTACTAGATATCAATATGGGACGGCGAATGTGAATTTGTGATAAATTGAAAATGGTGTTTTAATTTATCGAATTAGATTAGATTAAAATAATAGTTTACATCGTTAGGAATCGTGATTGTGAATCTAATTGGTCACACACAAAAGAAAACCAAAAGAATGAGAATCACCAATTAATTGGCAAGTATTGTATAATTATTTAATTGTGTTGCTTATTAATAGGCCCGAATTAATTAATTGGATTAATTAATTCATAGACTAAATTTAATTAATTTGATTAATTAAATAATAGACCGGGTTAAGTTTAAGAGATGGGTCAAGCCCGCTTGAATTTATATTAATAGACTGTTAGGGTTTGAAAATTGTAGAGAATTAATTCATTATTCTTGCTAGCACAAGAAAAGAAAACCTAGTCGTCATTCTTATTTTCTGTGTGGATCACCATTGGAGGCTGGACAATTGGACAATTTGGATTGCAGATCGTGATCATTGGAGTTCAAGAAAAAGCAAATGAGTTTATGGAATTCATCAAAAGTATAATTCTTATCACAATTTCTATCTAAACATCATGCAGATCTTTGGTGGGAATTGAAAATAATTTTATTTTCTGCTATGCATGATTTATTCAGTTCCCAACACTTCAACTATGTCTTCGGATTATAATTGAATCATCTGTATTGTTGAATTAGGCTAACTAATGTCCTTAGCCTAGAAAGCATCTTCTAGTCTTAACATCCGCGGAATTCAATCTTGTTTATCTTGAATACACTATATTCATTAAAACCCCAATTTAATGAACTAATTTTTAATGCAAAATTTGCTTTCCCATTATTTTAACCATCTATCTTTGAAGTAAGAAGCAATTCATCTTCCATTCCATTTTTCAGAGATTTATGCAATAATCCACAAAAAAGTCTCATAGCCTGAACAACAAAGGGAGTTAAAGAACTATAAAAATCGCAAACTATTCCAATATTATGCAAGGGTAAGTTGGTTTACGTATTTTGATATTTAAAGTATAATTATGTAAAATATGATATTTTTGTTTGTTGTTTAGGGAAAAAAACGACTGCATGATCAAAAGGTCGGATGTTCAAATTTTTATGGTAATTTTAGGTTTTTGAATAGTTTTCAATATTTAAAATATTTTGAGACTAAAAGAATTTAAAAAGTATTTTATCCTCATTTGTCACCGTTGTTGTATTCGACTGGGTAATAAAACACCTTGTTCACTACAAAATGCTTTCATGATGGGGGATTTTTCAAAAGAAAATGAATAAAATATATCGACATACAATAAGATAATCTTCGTCTCAAGAAAATAGAAGATATAATGTTTTTCCTCTAATACAATTTCAATGTGTGACATAATTTTAGATGTCCATATATGATGTATTTCCAAAAAATTAAGATGAGTGAAAGCTATGCAATTGGATACATCTCTCGTGTCTCTTGTTGAGTTGTATTTCTTTCTTAAACTTCTCAAAATCTTCATTGGGACTTGAATATTTGAAACAATTGAAATATAAAATTAAAATAGAGCAAATTATCAAATATTGGAATACAACGTCGTCAATTTGATATTTCTTAAGTTAAAATAGTCCTTTTTCTTGCTAAAATTTCCTTTATATGTATGGTTGACCTTGTTTTTCGTTAGGGTGATGTAGACAACAAACACCGGGTCCACTTGTGTCTAGACGAGCAAATTCTAACACATTTTGACAAGAGATTGGGTTGAAAGAAGTAATCATGTGTGAACACGAGAGATGCTCCAAGACACGAGACAATAATGTTCTGGCACTGATCGTAAGCTTATGGGTGATTGCATATTAAAGATCAATCACAAACAACTCAACTAGAGCCATATAATATAGGCTTGAGCAAGCAATAATATGCACGAGAGAAGACCAATTGTAGCCTTAAGTGTAAAGAGTTGCATTAGTTTCAAAGTGTTATAATAGTTGATATTTATAGTGGTACAACATTGATCTCGATAGTTGGATCAAGCATGGTTGCATCTGACGACATGGATGTCTTTTCATAGTTGTCCCATCGCCCACTTTCCATATGGTGCACTTTGGTTTGGTGTGGTGTGGTAAGGAGCCGCCCTTTGGGGTGTGTAAATGTACATAATTAATTAGGCTGACATGATTTGACTTAATTGAGATGCAGGTGGACACATCAATCATTCACCAGATACTATGATCTCTTTGGGAACTGCTTCTAATCCGTGGACCTTTGGAGAGAGGGAATTCAAGATAGAGGGCCTTGACTTCAAAGAATATCGACGATTGAGTGGGCTTCAGCTGTTTGACTTTGGTTAACCTTTGACTTTTCCTTTGATTATTGCCTCCAAGTGGTGCCACGTATGCTTGGAATAAAACCTTGGTGCCGAGACGTAACAATAATTTCCCAAGTTCAAGTATGATTATTATATAATATGTGGACTTATTTGATTGGGATGACATTGTCTCATTTGCCTCCAACACAATAGTCCCTCCCAAGTTGAAGTATAAGCCCCTGTTTAACCCTCCATTAAAATTTTAGTACATTTTTCTCTTTTCATTTTAACCACACATTCTCCAATAAAATAATATTATATGTAAATAAAAAAATTTCCTTTTTTTTAAAACCACACTTTCTTCCAAAAATTAATTATTCCAAAAAACTCATTATAATGGGGTTCAAACAAGGGTTAAATATAATACTTGAAATTGGCATAAAAATTGTTTTTGCCGAGGTAGTGTACCTTGGAATTGTTGAGTTTTATTGGACGAGGCTATCTGTTCGAGAGAGATGAAATGTTGAAGGGATAGCTAGGGCCATTTGGCCAAAGCTATCTACCATGAATAAATTCTGAGGTAGCCTAGGCCAGTAGACCAAGCTATTGACATTGGAGTTGAAGTGAAGTGCTTCTGCAATTTGCTGAGGCTGTAAATGTGCTGACTCTGAACTTTATGCTCTTTTTTTTTTGAAATTTTGAGAAGACGAATCATTCTTAAATATTGAGCCTAAATGAATTGCTATCTTATATGTTTTCAAGAAAAGACAACTGGGACGGTTCAACTTTCCGTACATGCAACCATTGCCTCATTTAATGAGTAATGATGAGTGTTGTAGGCGATTCCTTAGGAGGCAGATGCGTATGCGCACGTGAGTCAGAAGCTTCGATTTGAACCATAAAATACGAAACAGTAGATGTTTGGTTGGGTCATATTGAATCTTAAATGAACGGTTGAATGGTTCAGATCTAAATCCAACGGATGAGATTGATGATTCTCGCCTATAAAATGCTACGATTTTGGGGCAAAATCATTTCTTACTTTTGCAAAAAGAAGAAATCAAGCTCCCAAAAACTCCCAAAAGTTCTTGAACTTTCTGTGGTTTTATTTATAGTCATTGAAATTTTTCGGCTATTTTTAAGAAATCGAGTGACTTGTGTTGTGTTTTAATTCGGAAAGCATCTCTCAACAAATATTTTTTTTCAATTTGAAGTTCATGTCTTCTTCATCTTCTGAGGAGGGAGACTGATATTAGGGTAGTAGCTTCAGAGATGGGGGTCCACTATCAACCCGTCCCCTCGATTGAAGTCCCAACAAGGGAGAAGTTGATGGCAACATCTATTGCTGCAATGAGGGAGGGCAGAAAAGGCCGTCTTCGATAGAGCCATCGAGGCAGGAGTCTTGAAAGAAAAAGAGGGTATCGAACGACACCTCAACTGCTTTAGATATGGCACCTTAGCGAACGAAGCTCTCCTTATCGAAGATGAGTAAAGAAATAGCTCCAAAGGTACTGTCCAAGCTACCTCCAGAGGTCCAAATGGCTATTGCCACATTCCACAAGTATTGGACGGATAAATGGAAGACCTTCATCGAGTCCAGTGATTCGGCTGATAGTTTTGCTATAATGGTGAGCCAAAAGGGAAAGACGTTTGGAATTGCCACAGAGGCTAAAGTCCTCTTTAAAAACCTTCGGAAAAAAAATGAAGAGTTTTTTAATAAGACCTCCCATGCCGAGGAAGTGGCCAAGAAAATTAAGGCCAATCCTGAGGCCATAAAAAAGCAGCAAGTTGAAGAGTCCGTGAATCTCGCCTTGCCTTAGCAAAGATTGAGAATTTAAAGAAAGAAGTCCACGCGTTCCAAAGTAAAATGGCTTCTTTTACAAGCGAGTGGAGATTTCTGATGCACATCAAAAATTGGCTGTTGAGACCTTGGAAAGGTCAAATAAAGAGAATGTTATGTTGAAGTAGCGGTGGGAAAGCTTAACTCCAAAGTTGCTGACCTTACTGAAGAGGTGGAATGTGACAGGAAACAAGCCCAATCTATTGGCAAAGATACTATAAAGCAGTACATAGCCACCTTTCACTTAACTGAGGAGTATTAGAGATTCGCTAGATATTGGAGGAGGTTTACTTACACTAATGCAGAGGAATGGATTGAGGTGCACTCAAGTTTCAATACCAATGAGTTGAGGTTGGAATTCTTGAAGAAGGGGAAACAGAGAAAACCTCAAACTCCGACTGAGGATAGCCACGTGATTGAGCTTGAAAATGAGGCTAGCGAGGACAATGCAACTTTTGAATAAGTAGGTGCAAATTCCATCATCCCATTTTTTGGCGCTCCTCCCCCTCTAGTTTTTTTTATTGCACATATCTCTATTGATAGTATCCCCTTAGGTGTTCTGCATTCCAAGGATGAGATTGTGCATTTTTATCCAAACTTTCGATCCTGTTCTGCCATTCTCTAGCATCTTTTTCTTGGCGGAGGATTCTGAGGCAGGTGGCCTTGGGTATTTTCATTTTTGTCTTTCAAACTAAGGTGGTCCTTGCTGCTTATTTCTAGGTGCAGGAAGAGGTTGAGCCTGCCTATTTCGAGGCTCTTGTGCTAGTTGGGAATATCTGTTTCTATGCTTTCTGGGGCTCAACTTGTCAAAGACAGTTATGGATCTCTGATACATATTCTCTAGTACATAATTGGAAGGAAATTTAAATGGAGCCTCATTGGGCCTATTAATGGTGTAGTTGGAGGAAGTGTCAACCCCAACTTCCCTCTATTGGGGAGACTCTTCCCTGGTATAGTGTTTGTAATCAGCCATTTAGCTTTGAAATTCTTCGTTACGATATGAGTTTCCTTGCAGAACTAGGAGAAGATCTTGGGGAAAAGCATTTCCTTGGGCTGCATATGGGAGAATTGGGTATCTTCCCTGGCTCTGTATTTTCCTAAACAGCTTTTGCATACTCCGTTGGGTGATATCCCTAATATTTACATACATGGTGGCCACTTCCCTGGTGAGTCGACAGCTATTTTGGATCCATCTCTTGACCCACATCGTCGATGTTGTTGGTGAAATCGATGGCAGGCTGCAGGAGTGGCGTGTGTGGATTCTCCTTATTCAGGGTGCTCCCTAGCCCTCTGAGGCGTTGACTTTTCATTGTTGAAGCTCATGTTAGCGTCTTTCCTTCAAAGCCAAATTTCTTGAGGGTCTTTTCTTGGCAAATGAAATCCGTTTTTCAAGGAACAATTTGGACTCTTTTCCAAGTGGTTTCTCTTAGGGTTTTTAGTTATTCTTTCTTCAATAACAACCCCTTTTTTTTAGAGGCGGGAAACTTACCCAAAATATATCTTCTAATCAGCTTTTTCCATGAGTTTCTTATGGTTGAATGTGAGACTAATCTGTTGGCTTCGTTTTCCGTTAAGGTGACATGGACACAGACACCGATTCCACTCGTGATCAGGTAAGCAAATTTCAGCATGTTTTGACTAAAGATACGTGCATAAATGTGAAAGATGCTCTAAGACACGGGAATATAATGCTTGAACATCGATCATAAGCTTATGGGTGATTGCATATTAAATATCAATCACAAACAACTCAACTAGATCCATGTGATGTAGGCTTGAGCAAGCAAGAATATACACGAGAAGACCATTTGTAGCTTTAAGTGTAAAGAGTTGTGTTAGATTCAATACGTTACGATGGTTGATATTTATAGTGGTATAACATTAATCTCGATTGTTAGATGAAGCAGACGTGGCTACATTCGACCCACTGGGACATCTTGTCGTAACTATACCATTGCCCACTTGCCATATGGTGCACTCAAGTATGTGGGGGAAAATGAGCCGCCCTTTAGAGTGTATTAGTGTACACAATTAATTGGGTGACATGATTTGACTTAATTGAGCTGCAAGTGGTCACATCAATCATTTGCTAGATACTATGAACTCTTGGGAACTGCTTTTAGTCCAAGGGCCTTTGGAGGGAGCGAGTTCGGGATAGAGGGCCTCGGCTGCAAAGGACTTCTGCGATTGAGTGGGCTTCGGCTTTTGACTTTGGTCAACCTTTGACTTTTCCTTAGATTGTTACCTCCATGTTAAATCACCGTGCATCTAAGCCTCAATTTGAACTTCATTCTTTAAAAATTGATTTTATAAATCACCGTGCATCTAAGCCTCTATTTGAACTTCATTCTTTAAAAATTTATTTTTTTTTTCTAATTTTTTTAATCATATATACTTTCAATAAATAATTTTGCACGTAACTAAATTTGTTTTTCATACTTTTTAATCACATATTGGAGCAAACATAACACTAATTACAAAATTGAGAGTCTAAAAACTTTAAAATTTTGATTGTGGACTTGAGCACTCCAAAGAGCAAATTACGGAGACTGCTTCTCAAAGTCTTTGTTTGACAACCATTACTTTCAAATTGTTTTTTCTATGTACTCATTTTCAATCACATTTACACAATAAAATAGTAAGCATGTGAATTTAATTTTTACTTTTTAATTATACATTATTCTTAAAATTACTATTCAAAACTCTATCTTTCTCAAATAATGGTTGTCAAACATGGACTTAATTTCTCTAAAGTTCTGGGCAAATTCCTCCTAGTCTCCAACATTTCCACTCGTGTCATTCTATATCCTCAACATTTTAAAATTGTTCATACAGTATCACTATCGACGAAAACGTCTATTTAAACGACAAAATGACACATAGCACTGTATTCTGAAGAGCTCTTGAACATATATAAACCCATGAAGAAATGTTTTAATTTTTACATGACAAAAGCTAATTATCCATCGGTATTATTCAAAGTAGAGAAAAATTATTCTTAAACAATTATACTTGATGATTCCAATATAGTGGGCTAGGCTGAGCAAGGACCTCGAGGAGTTCGGGGTCAATTTGACCATGACCATCACGATGTCCTCAGTTATGTCTCCTTGGGCTCGGGTCTCCTCGCCCAATAGCCTTTCCTCGAGTTTAAGACCAAAACCTCGTATCATGCAATCTCTGATTTATTAGAACTCCTTCATGTCAAAGCTTATCCAACTCAAAGTCATGCTGCTAGTATATTACCCCATCTTGAAAGGATTCTGCCACAGAGTTCCATCTTTATCCAAACATATAGGTGATACAAAATCGTTCAAGTTGCAACTTTCAATTACGAGAGAACTCCTAGGAATTTCAACAATGTAATCCTACTAGGAATGTGTTACCCACCATATAAGTACATCATTCCAATTCATTATCAATGTATGTTTTACATAATTTTCAGCACGTCTTTTCCCAAATTCTCTCTCTCTAACTTAAGTATCGCATGGACGATGAGAACTTACCTCGACACCTTTGTTTCAGGTACCAAAAGATCTCTTTCATGCTCATTCTAAGTTGTCTAGCTCAAAAATCAACAAGTATGATTTTTGGTAGCATCATTGGCGCTGTTTGTGGGAAGCTTTACGAAAAGCCATGGTCAATACATGTTCAGGTCTTCCTCCAGCAAACTTATCCGCACCAGACCCACCACCTATTGTCAAGCCCCAAGCTCTTCAAGAAGAATCATCGGCAGTACCAATTCCCCAACCACATGTGGCCATCGTGTGTGCCTTTGAAGAACTTCGTCAACAATTTGCAATGCTGACTCAATTACTAAGCTAGATGAATGCTTATTAGCCACAGGTGCACCCATCAGCATCAACAGTGGGACAACATTGAAGGCTCATAACTGATGCTCGAGATCAGGATGCTAGCAAAGCCCATGATAGTGGTGGATTCGAGGCCTCAGGCATACCCTAAGTGGCCTCAGCCTCGAGGTTGGTTACCATAGACTCAAGTGAACTAGCCAGACTTATACAAGATGGAATCACTGATGGGCTACAAAAAAACACCCAATGGATGATAGAATTTACCCCCAACACTCTTTTCACACCGAAAATTTCTTTCCTGTCCGCTCCTAGACAGGTTCAAACTCCACCACATAAAGAAGTATGATGGGTCGACTGACCCTATCAACCATCTCAATGTCTATACGGATGTCATGAATCTACAGGTAGCACCTGATCCCGTGATGTGTAAAGATTTTCCACTAACATTGACTAACGCTGCAAGGGATTGGTTTTCTACCCTAGAGCCAAATTCTATTACTTTATTCTCTAACTTGGCCGATAAGTTTTTCGCCTTCTTTGCCAGTAGCAAACGTATCAAGAAGACAGTAGCACCCATCATATAGCTCAGACAAGGATCAAATGAATCCTTGCATAACTTCATGACAAGGTTCAATAAGGAAGGACTTCACATAACTGTAGCAATCTCCGTCCTTATGTATGCCATAAGATGCGAGGCCTTCAAGATGTCTCTAGAAAAAAAAACCCGCCAAAGTTCGTGACCAAGCTACTTACTCGAGTAGAAAAATATATTAATATGGAAGAAACACTGAACCCAATGAGGAATCCTCATTCGACCTCAGAGAAATCCGAATACAAAAGATAACACGAGTTTAATCTTCATTTGGAAGCTCACAGGAACAAGCAGAGACAGGAGACAAAGCCGACGTCACTAATTTGGTTGAACACTTCTAAGTCTAACATTCTGATGGAGATCAAGGATATGAAAGAGCTTAAGTGACCTTCAAGGATGTAGTCTCTTTCTAACAGGAGCAAGTATTGTGAGTATCATCCAAATCATAGACACACAATAGAGAACTGCAAAGCCCTCCAACAAGAGATTGAAGCTTTAATAAAAAAAGGATTTCAAGGTTCATACGTCAGTCATGACAAGCGTTCGAGGAATTATCTTGACAAGGCGAAATGTCCTGAAGAAAGAGGGAATGACGAGCCTACGGCAGGAACTATTAACATTATTGTCGGGGAGGGGGGAGTATAGCATCAGGAGGATACTCGAATAGTAGGAGTAAGTAGTATACCAGGCAGTATACCCCGAGTTCAAGGACGATGTCTGATGACATGGAAGAAATCATATTTAGGTTACAGGATTCGGAGGACTTATCACATCCACACGATAATGCCTTGGTCATATCAGCGATCATAGCCAATTTTGAAGTAAAGATGATATTAGTTGACAATGGGAGCGCGACCAATATACTCTCTCATGAGGCATACTCTAAGATGGAAATTTCAGCCGAAGAACTCAAAGTTGTTAAAATCCCACTCTAAGGATTTGGAGGCGGTACGATCATTCCGGAGGGAGTCGTCAATCTTTCCCTTACATTGGGATCAAATCAAAATCAAGTAACTGAAATCACATCATTCTAGGTAGTCGGTGCTTCAATGGCTTACAATGTCATTCTGGGAAGGCCATTAATCAATAAGATCAGAGCCATTGTTTCCAGTTTCTACCTTGCTATGAAGTTCCCTACGACTAATGGTGCAGGCATATTGAGGTCTATGTGGATGACATGGTAGTCAAGAGTAAACAGGCGGAGCAACATATCACAGATCTTGAAGAAGTATTCTCTACTCTTCCGGAACATAACATGAAATTAAATCCAGCAAAGTGCGCCTTTGGGTTAGCCTCGGGCAATTTTTTAGATTTCATGATCATGCACAGGAGAATTGAAGCAATTCGGACAAAATACATACCCTGACATCCATGAAGTCCCCTAGGAACAAGAAAAAGGTGCAAAAATTGTCGGGTCGGGTCCGCATTAAATAGGTTAATGTCTCGCGCAGTGGATAGATACTTCCCCTTTTTCAAAGTTCTCAAGGGAAATCATAACTTTAAATGGAACGAGGATTGTGAGAAGGCATTCTAGGAGCTCAAGCAAACGTTGGCAACCCCACTAGTTCTCATGAGGCCAGAACCCAGAGATACTCTATTTTTATACTTTGCAGTTTCTCAAAATGCGGTAAATGGCGTATTGGTGAAAGACGTCAGTATTACTTGATGCTGAGACCATGTATACATTGGCCGAGTAGCTAGCTCTTGTCTTAGTGGTGGCAGCACGAAAATTGTGATAATATTTCCAATATCATGTAATTTTCGGGCTCACTAATCAATCGCTTAAGCATATACTTCAGAAGCCCGACGTGTTCAATAGACTATTGAAGTGGGCTATTGAACATGGTGAATTTGACATCGAGTTCAAGTCCCGACCTTTGATCAAAGCACAGGTCTTAGCCGACTTCATAACAGAACTCATCCCAAGGCCTTGGGGGCCACGTGATAGCACAACCACTGATGTCATGGACAAATGAGAGATATTTGTAGACGTAGCATCGAACTCCTCGGGCTCGAGTGCAGGAGTCATATTCACCAGCCTAGATTAACATACAGAAATACAATCTGCACTCCAATTTGAATTTGACGCTATGAACAATAAGGTAGATACGAAGCAGTTATAACTGCACAAGAGCTTTCCATTAATCTTAAGCTTAAACATATAAAAATTTCAGCAATTCGTAACTAGTGGTAGGCCAGATTGAGGGGACATTTGAAAGAAAAGATGAGCCTATACTGTCTGAGAATTCATGATCTTCAAAGGCAATTTAAAAGTTGTGAAATTATAAAAATATCCCAAACCGACAACTGTAAAGCCGACACCTTGTTCAGATTCGTCTTCATGGGAATTGATGATTTTAATAAAATAGTTCAAGTTAAATTTGTAACAAAGTCAAGCATAAATCAAGCACACTCCATCATGGATATTGAGCATGAGTCGTGTTGGATGGACCGAATAATTGATTTTATAACTAATTGGAACTTGCGTGATGATCCACGGACGACAAAGAGCACTCGAGCTTGGGCACCAAGGTATTGCATGATCTGGAAAATTTTATTTCGCCAAAGCTTCACTCCCCCATACCTTCTGTGCCCCAAACCTTCAGAAGCGGTCCAAGCCTTAGCGAAAGTCCACGAAGGTGTGTGTGGGAATCATTAAGGAGCTCGAGCTCTAGCCTTTAAACTTATAAGTTACGGATATTACTGGCCTACCATGAAGATGGACACTGTAGACTATGTTAAGAGATGTGATAAGTGTCAGAGGTTCGGCATCATCATCCATTCTCCGACTAAGGATCTCACCCCCATTTATTACGCGGACCCATTGAAGCAATGTGGCATGGACATCCTCGGTCCTTTTCCACTTGCCCAAGGACAATTGAAGTTCGTCGCCATAACAATGGAATATTTTACTAAGTAGGTCGAGGCTGAGCCCTTGGCTACAATTTCAAAGCCTAAGCTAAGGTCATTTGTTTGGAAGTCCATCATTTGCATGTTCGGTATACCCAAGATCCTCATAATTGACAAGGAAAACAATTTGATAACCCACAGTTCAGAAGCTTTTGCACTAACTTGGGGATTGAACGCCCCTTGACATCGGTGGCACACCCTCAAAGCAACGGCCTAGCTGAGGTTACAAATCGAATTATCTTGCAAGATCTTAGAACGAAGCTTAGGGAAGCTAGATAAGCTTGGTTTGAGGAGCTACCATCTATACTTTGGACATTAGAATGTCCCACAAGACCACAACAAAGGAGACTCCTTTCATGTTGCATTTGGGGTAGAAGCTACACTTCTAATTGAGACCAGACTGCCGAGCCTCAGAGGCTTGAGCTTAGGTCCAAGGAGCATACAACAGAGCACTTTAACCTTCTTGAAGAAGTGAGAGAACAAGCCGCCATAAGAGTTGCATCTTACCAGAACAGAACAGCTAAACACTTCAACAGCAAGGTAAGATCCAAGAGGTTCGGGGTTGGAGATCTCATGTTGAGAAGAGCCGAAGCAGCGGGTCATTCCCCTGGGAAGTTAGGGCTCATTTGGGAATGACCCTTTGAAATTATGAGACAGGTTCACAAAGGAGCGTACATGTTAAAAGACACCTCGGAAAGACCACTCTCTAGACCTTGGAATGCTGTTAATCTGAAGATTGATTACAAGTAGTAAATTTTACTTTCACTTAGTAATTTTTCTTTTCGCTTTTAGTTTTCAGTTTATCGGCTTTTCATGCCCCGCATCTTTTTACTTTTTAGGTGGTCGGACCTACGTGCCCGAGTTTGGTATTTAGGAAAAGTAAGATTGCTTGATTAATTAGAGTCGAAATTTCATGCCAATAAAATATTCTTACTCTCAAACGCCATCAAAACCTTGCCATCGAGCAAGCCATCAAAGCCTTTCCATCGAGAAAGTACATAAAAGCCTTGCAATTGAGTAAGCACATCAAAGCCTTGCCCCGTGTAAGCACTTGAAAGCCTTGCCTTGAGCAAGCACCTGAAAGTCTTGCCCCGTGCAAACACCTCAAAGCATTGCCATGAGCAAGCACTTCAAAGCCTTACCCCGTGCAAGCACCTCAAAACCTTCCCATGAGCAACCACTTCAAAGTCTTACCCCGTGCAAGAACCTCAAATCTTTGCCATGAGCAAAAACTTCAAAGTCTTGCCCCGTGCAAGTACCTCAAAGCCTTGCCCCACGCAAGCACCTCGAAACTTTGCTATGTGCAAGCAAATCAAAGTAATCCTCAGTAATATAGTCCGAGCACTTAAGCACCCATGCCCTGTAGAGTGTTGCTCAAACTAAATAAGTACTATAATGCTCAGGAGTAAGAGCATCGAGCTTCACAGCTCCATGCTCCTCAAGCTCCTAACTTTCGTTACTTAAACATTCTCTGAAAATTGTTGCTCGGGTAAGGTCATCGAACTTCATAGCTCCATGCTCCTCGAGCTACTACTTGAGTCAAACATTCTCTAAAAATTGTTGCTCGGGTAAGAGCATCGAGCTTTGCAGCTCTATGCTCCTCGAGCTTCTGACTTGGTTATTGAAACATTTTCTAAAAAATTATTGTTTGAACTTGGAAGCTCAAAGCTCCTCGAGCTCCTAAATCGACCTCAAATTATTATGAAGTATGCTCAAGAACAAAACACATTAATGACTGGACGAGCAAAGAAACATCAATATCAAATAAATGAATTATTGTTCAAGCCTAGGCCGGACAGCGTACATGACCAATCAAAACAAAATGTACACAAATTAACATTTTAGCCCTGGTCAGGTAATGTACTTTACAAAAAAATTCAAATACACATATTGCTCGGGAGAAGGGTACGAGGCCTAGTCCAGGTCATCGCTCATCGGGGGCCTACAAACCTCAGCTTCATCAGCGGCGCCATCATCTTCCTCGATCATTGTACCCTCAGATGATGACAGTTTGAGCCCTTTAACAACTTCGGGTGCAGATGTCAGGTCGTCAGCATTGACATCGGGCAATTTAGAGCGAAGGAATGCCCAAGCTTGTTTGAAGGCATAATTATATGAGCCCAGGGCATATTCACCATTTATCTTCCTGAACTCCTCCGACTTCTTAAAATCCTTAATAGCCTTGACCTGGGCTTCTTCAAGCTTGACCTTGAACTCCTTTTTTTGCCCTCAAGTTCGAACCTAGCTTCTTCAGCCTCATCCTTTACCACCCCTACCTCTTTACAATGTGTTGGACTCATCGATCAAGCTCCTCCTTGAGCAAGGCAACCTTTCTGGCCTTTTCTTCTCCTCTTAGGGCCAGAGCTTGAGCCACAGTCAAGGCCTTTACATAACATAGCAATTGTTAGTGATCGAGTCTTCTACTTAAAAATATATAGTATAGAACTCAAAATTACCTTCAGTGTAAGTGTATCAACCGCCTTCACACACTCTGTCATGCTAAGCCCTTCTCCTCGATACAACTTGAGGAGTTTAGGAATGAGCGTGCATTGCCCAACCTCTGTAGTAGAGGATGGGCATGCATGAATGTCTTCATCAAGGTTGATGACTACTGGCCTGCCTCGAGGAGTGCGAGCTCAAAGAGTCTGAGTGGATAGCGCCTCGGCCTGAAGGGCAGGGGCTTCAGTTGCGACCCATAAGCCTCTTCGGGGGCCTTTTCTCATCAGCTCAAAAGTCATTTCCTGAGGTCATTTCTTGCCCTTCTTCCCGGCCTGTTTAGTAGGAACGCCTTTTAGCTTCTGCTGGACTCTCGGCGAAGATTAGATGGGTCGAATGCCATCTCAAATGATGTAAAAATAAAAATACAAGTCATTAGAATGAGGATATAACAGGTCGAGCAATTAAAATAAAATTAAAAGATATTCGCTCCTACCCTCGATGCCCTTTACATTGGTTAGATTGAAGACATCGTCCTCGAGGAGATCGTCCATGCTATATGCTAGAGGCTCGAGTTGGGCCATGCTCTGTATATACTTCTCTAGTACCTCGAAGTATGCTTGACCTTCATTAAAGTGTTTGGTGCTTGGGACAGACCACCGAAGACTGAAAGGGTGGCCAGTGTCTTGGGATTAAATAAAAAAATGTAAACTAGCAACCTCTATCCATTTGGAAGAAGGGATGGAGGGGCCACCTAAATCCCCCCTTAGGGCCTCCCTAAAGAAGGCTGTCTCACCCTCTTGAGCACTAATGACTCTATCCTAAGGCTTGGGAAGATAGACGTCGCACAAAGGTATTACCCTAAACTATCGAGCTATTCCTATAACTTTGTGCTCCTTATACCTACTACATAGATCAAGAAATGAAAGGGCAGGGTGGCTATCAATGGGGATGGAGAAGGGTATAACGGAATGACTTTTTTGGGCGTTGACCCCGAACCTGAGAAACTACTACTACTAGACATCCTAAAAAAAATAAAAACTTAAATTATCTAAAGGGCACGAGCTCTTACCTAAAGCCTAAACCCGATGTAGTCCGATGAGTGTTTGAAGAGTGAAAAGTGACAAATAAGGTTGGGGTAGGGGGTATTTATAGGATTCCAAGGAATGCAAAAGGTCCCTCGCCTGGTCCTTGAACCCAAGCACGTGACAATCATCCGTATGAGGCAATCATTAGCTCGAAGATCGAGGCCACATGTCGCCATTCAGTGGGGCCCTTACTGTCCCATGAGTCCTCAGCTCTGTCCAAAGGGTTGATCAATCCTATTTTGAAGATTGGACAATCCAACCTCAAGGGCTTATCAGTCCTATTTCAAAGACTAATAAGTCCAACCTCACAAGTTGATCAGTCCCATTTCAAGCCTGATCAGTCCAACCTCAAAGTCTGATCAGTCCCACTTCAAAGCTGACCAGTCCCATTTCAAGGCTGATCGGTTCCATTACCAAGATTGATCGTTCCTGTTGCCCAGGCTAATCATGCTCACTAAGGACTAGTTGTTCATATTAAGTTGCAATGTACATCACATCCCAGAATTTCGAGCATGAGACTTGCACAGGGCCAATGATGATCCCAATATAGGGAGCTAGCCCGAGCAAGGAGCTCGAGGAGGTCGGGGTCAATTTGGCCACAAACCCCACAATCTCCTCGGTCATATCTCCTCGCCCCAATAGCTCTTTCTCGAGTTTATGGTCAAAACCTCATACCATGCAATCCCTGATTTATTAGGACTCCCCTTCATGTCAAAGCTTATTCAACTTAAAGAAATAGAGTCCTGTTGCTAGTATGTTACCCCATCCTGAAAGGATTCTGCCACCAGAGTTCCATGTTTACCCAAACACATAGGTACAAAATCAATCAAGTTGTAACTTTCAAATTTCGGTAGAAATCCTAGGGATCTCAACAATGTAATCCTATTAGGAATGCACTACATTCCTCTATAAATACATTATTTCAATTCATGTACGTTTTATATAATGTTTAGCACAAATATTTTCACAAATTCTCTCTCTGATTTAAGTATCGAAGGGACGACGATGACACATCCCGACGTCTTTATTTCAGATGCCAAAAGATCTCGTTCACATTCATTCTCAGTCGCAAGTTTGGAAATCAACAAGTACGATTTCTAGTAACATCAATACTCATCAATCATTTTTCGTTTGCCAAGGCGTATCCTTTTGAGTTTACATAGACAATTTCATTGAGATTGCCGAACTGTTTGGTTTCCCCTCATGTTAGGGTACAGGGCGTGAGATTGCCGAACTGTCTGCCACATAGGTTGGTTGAGACCACATGGGAGTCCTCGTGTAGAGAGACGTAATAGGATCTGTTTGAAATATGAGATTTCGTCAGTAGTAAATTAATATTTTGTATTAAATCAATTTTTGATTTTCATTTTGAAATTAAGAATCTAGATCTCCCTCTTTTAAATTTTAATTTTAGTTTAAGGCTTGTTTATTGGGACATAGCTCATTTCATGTTTTCATTTTTCAGATGATAAAAGCAAGATGATTCGGGACGATTACTTGAGTACAATAGACTCAGTACTAACACATTTAAAGATGTATTCATTTCGTGAATAAAGTAACATTTTATTTAATTATCTTATATTTTTATTAAATATTTATTATATGAATGAAAAATTATTTGTTTTTCGTATTTATAACTTAAAAAAATTAAAATGATAATACTATCAAATCTAAGATATCTAGATTTGGAGTGTTGCAAGGAATGTTCTTACTTTCTTCATAACTCATCTAGATGTTTCAATTTTTCTCTGGATTACACAACTTCATTGTAATTGTCAATATTCAATCCAAAAATATCAAAATGAGAGTGGTGGGCAGGGCTGGCCCCCCTTGCCCATTTACCTTTAAGTGAAAAGAAGAAAAAAAAAAAAAAGAATTCATTGAATTCTTTTTTTCTACGTATCAGTCCAATAGATTTTTTTTTGCCCCTCCTTGCTCCACCTTTAATTCTTCTTGTCTAGTGAGTTATTTCTTTGGGTGATTTTTGTGGACATTGGCATATTAGGGTCTCTGTCTACCACTATGCACTATTCTATTTATGTTAAGAGTGATTACACTTACATAACGGTGGTCATAAGGGCTTACACCCCCGCCGTAAACCCCCCCTCCATGTACACCTTAAAGTGTACAAGTATCATTCCCTTTATGTTATGGTAACAATCATGTTTGGTATACTCCAAGTTTAACATGTTTCCACGTGGCAGTATATTTTTGGACAATTAAAAAACAACACAATTTCATGGTTCAATTATTTGTTGACAAGTTGAATAATGTTAACAATGGTGTAAAAATGTGTACAAATGGCATTACCCTACTGGTAAATGTCAATTGCATCATGATCCCATCTATTCATTCAGTTCACAATCAATGGAAATTGCCCTGCATGGTTAAAACAAAGCCATGAAAGCATTTTTTTTTTTCTAAACAGTAAGCTACGTATTGTAATACGGAAAATTGGCCTCTCTAGCAAACAAGGACTTCTTTGTTGGCGATGGGTGCCGGTGATTCTTTTTTTAATCGGTAAATGCGAATTCGATTGATCAAAACTCATATACAAATACACTGGGTATATTTGGGCAAAACAAAATCGAAAGATGTACAAACGAGATAGATCTATCGACCCAATTCTAGAGACTCAAAATGATCCAAAATATTAGGATACAGAGAGAACATGACTTTGTATACTTGTGTTTTAATTCGTGTCACCATACTATCAATACTTGGCTTAAGATCATCAAAAATTATTCTAATCCGCGCCATTCAATTTTGGTAAACTATGCAAGCAAGTGCAATTTTCTTGGCTTTAGATTGCCAAGATATGCCTCAAGCTTCTCTTCATCTACTTCAATACGCTAAGAACTGTTGTCATTGACCTCCTCATTCCCAGCCACCTTTTGATCTTTATCCATATGCTTGAAGTTTCGGGGCACATAAACAACAATTGCTGTCCAGTTTCCATATGTGGTCCACAAAAACCACAGTTCCTGTCAATGTTAAGTTGTGACAATCTATCCTTAGTAACTTAGATTGAGCACCCAACCATAATATAAAAGAATGTTTTGGAGTGATGTAGGACCTTCAAACCTCCTTCGTCCAAACCCTCTTCTCATCTTTCGGCCGAAAATATTCATAGGCAGTTAAGACATGAAACTGCCCAGCATTTAGTCCACCAGCCGTTCCCAACACATTGGTCAGTTTAGTCAGTTCCAGCAACCAAGTCCCTTATTTCCAACATTCTTTTAAATAGTGGTGAATCGCTTATCCTTGCCGTACACTCCAAAATATCCTTCCTTTGGAGGTAGACTTGGTTAACCCATTTGACCCAAAGGGTATCCTTCTTAGTATGAATGTTCCAAAGGACTTTGTTGAGAAGAGCTGCTTTTAACATCTCTAAAACCAAGGTCACCTTCATCTTTTGGTAGGCAAACATTCTTCCAAGCTACCAATGACTTCTTAGATCCCCAAAAGAAATTATGGCATAGGCTTATAATTCTTGAGGTATTAGTTGTCGGGATATGAAACATAGAAAGCTAAAAACATTCAACTCTTTGAAGCACCACCCTCATTAATTCCCCCCTTTCCCGCATAAGACAAAGAGAAACATGTCCAAGCACCAATATAAGCTGCAATTGTGTCTAGAAATGAGGCATAACAACTAACTTAAAACTTCACGGATGCTAATTGAATACCCAAATATCAGAATGGCATGGTATCCTTCGAGATATTAGTGAGTTATTGGATTTCAACAAGTTCTCACCCATGAATTCCAGTTGTAAACAAGTTGGATTTTAAAGTATTTATCCTTAAACTCGACATATTCTCGAAGTTGGCTAAGCAATCCATTAAAATTTGCACCGACATAGCATCTTCCCTTGCAAATAGCATCAAATTATCCGTAAATGCTAAATGAGTAATCTTTAAGGGGTCACATTTTGGATGATAATTGAAATCACTATCATTGGTGATTGCCTTAATCATCCTCGAAAATATTCAAGACATAACATGAACAAGAAGGGTGAAAGAGGGTCACCTTGCTGAGGCCTCTCATTCCCTTAAAGAATTCATGCATGCTCCCGTTCAAAGCAACGGAGTATGTCAGTGTAGTAACACATTTAATAACACATTGAACAAATTTTGTAGGAAAACACAATCCCTCAATTACCTCTTTAAGGAACTACCAACTAACCGAGTCATAAGCCTTCCATAGATCAACATTTAGAAGACTACTAAAGCAACCATCTTTCTATTGTATTGTCTCAAAAGCTCTTGGGCAAGATGGATGTTTTCCGTCATACTCCTACCTTCAATAAAAGCAGCTTGCGCTTGATCAACAATGCTCCCCAAAATAGGCATCAACCTAGCTACAAAGATTTTTGTGTTTACCTTGTAGAACACGTTGCAACAAGAAATAAGCCTATAATCCCCAACATTCAATGTATGACTAAATTACAGTATCAATGTAATAACCGTGTGATTGATTTGTTTGAGGAGAGATTTAGAAGAAAAGAATTCCTTGATAGCCCCCACAAAATCACCTTCAACAATCCCCCATGCCTTCTTACAAAAAACACACAGTGTAATCATCCGGCCTAGGAGGTTTTCCATCTACAATACCAAAAAGTGCTTCCTTGATTTATAAGCTAGAAATATCCCAAATAAGTGAGTTACCTTGTTCCAACGATACCCCATGCCCACTCTTCAAGATCTCTAGCTTAGTGGGTCGAATGGGGTAGCTTGTGCTAAACAAATTGCTGTAAAAGAGGACAAATTCTTGTGCAACCTGATTTTGTGATGTGGTGTACGTCCCATCCTCTTTAAGTACGGTAGCAATAAAGTTTATCATAGTGTTCCTCTTCACCACCGAATGAAAGCATTTGGTCAGGATATCCAACACCTTGTGAAACTTATCAAGACAATTGACAACATATTTCTCCTCTTCCATACCGGGAGGACATTCTTATAAGGCTTTCACCTCCTGTCCGGACCGGATTTGCAAAAAAGGAGAATAATTTTGAGAATGGCAAGTCTTGAAGGATTTTTCTTGGTTTTTCGTGTGGCCGTGAAATATTCAGGGCAAAAATGTGGAATTGTAAAGGAAATTTGAGGATCTTTTTTTATCGAGGAAACTGGAGGATCTATTTTGACTGTGGAGTTCCTAAAACTTCAGGAATCCGACGAGCAAGTGATAAACAGTACAAAAAGCGAGTCAATGTTACGCCAAAAAACACATTTTTTGACTAAAAAAAGGCTGAATTTACTTTTGATTTGTTTCCAACGAATATCACACACTGATACATATTGAAGTATGGAATAATTAACATTTCCTTCAAAATAAAGAAAATAGTTCGACTGAATACAGCATAAACCTGCAAATTCTCTACATATTGCTCAAGAGGATGACCGCTTGCGTGAATGGTTAGCATACAAGCATAAAGTGACACCAGCTTCACGGTACAAGGCGTTGATCTTACAATATCAGCAAAAGCAGAAAGGTAAGCTTGTAAATGAACTGAAAGCTCAACCAGATACACGTACACATTTTCCAGAATGTTGAACATACTCGAACAGTCTTAACTGCGGAGATTGGGTATGCACACTCCACCATCTGGGTTTGTCTGTTCCTTCCATATTCGTCCTGTTACACGAAGCTTCAGCTCTTTCTTGTCTCCTCCGGAGAAAAACATTGCCATGTTACTCTGTATAATCAGGCCATCATGGCTGTCTCGAACTTCTATGTGACTATCCCTGATGCTCCGGGGGGTGCCCTCCCATATAAGTTTCCGACCATTTCCACCAACCTCCAAGCTGTAACTATAGTTTCGAGCCTCTATCTCATCTCCCATGAATCGGAGGAAAGCCATGTAAACAGAAGCTGTGCCCAGTTGAAAAGCTTCGAAATGAAGACAAAAATACTGACCAAAACAATTGAAAACCTAAAAAAGGAAAGAGAGAGGCATTCAGCAGACACAAAATAATGTTCAGAGTAAATTTATTTTCGAGCTTTAGAACACCATCAAATGCTATACTAGCAGAAAACGAAAGGAAACTAAAAAATAACTTAAAAGTTACACAGTTTGAATGGAGTCCACTATTCAAATTCATGTCACAACAAATCAAGTTGTTAGACATCTTCACTAGCATCCTTTTCTATAACAATGGAGTCAGGATTCAGAAATTTATTGACTGTTGAGAGTCTGGGATCCCCAAAGAGGCACGAGACGAGAGACGCATGAGACGGGCTCAACATCACAGGTTGTCTGTGTCTAGGCACACAGAGGGTCTTTTTTATGTATGTTTACATTTTTAATTCTTGCTATTAGGTGTCTTATGGTATTATTGATAGTTTAAGGGTCCGCTTGCAATATCATTGAAGTTTATGTTTAGAGTTGTTCAGTTTTAATAAATCTAACAATTCGGGTTCTTTATGTTGGTTGTATTTTTTAAATTTGAATGATATATATCGAGAAAATCACTTTATTTTGCATTGAATTCTCAATATGCAATTGAAGCAACGAGTTTTTGACAGTGCTATTCATTATTCTGCACATTCCGCAGCATCAAGAACTTTATATAGGTTGCCTGAAAAGTTGTTCGAAATCTCAATTAACTTTCAATGCAAATCAAAAGAAAACTGTATGGTGAACCACTGACTGCTATGAGCCTTAAAAAGAGCATCACTGGTAATGTTCTTGAAAGATCATCATTGCTAGAGAGCATTATTCCAAAAACAGAAACAATATGTAACTCAAAATGAAAGGAAGTAGAAAGAAAATACTCACAGTCAGCATCCAAGTGGCATTCTCTACGTCTTGAGGATTTGATTTAACATACCGATGATTAAACGTGCTCCCAGTATGCATGTCCACCTTGTGATCATCTTTCAAGTGAGCAACCAGGTATTGAATATCCCCGGCAACAGAGCACTCTGATCCAGCATATGGGCAGTTGTAAGGCCTAAAATTACAAACCGCCTCGTGTTTCAACTTACTGTAATAGGGGAAGATCCCAGGGCATCCTAAGGAACGAAATTTGCAAGGAATTTCAAGTGATTCAGCCACCTTTTCTAGCACTAAACATCTTATATCACCAAGTTCTTGTCTACAGGTAGGACATCGGTTGTGAACCCTTGCTTTACAGGTGGAACAGAGTGTATGCCCATTGTGGCACTGCAGTTAAAAACAGAGCATGATGTTAAACAACTTCTGAATCACATTAATGAAACAAATGCACAACATCGATAATCACAACAATCAGCAGTTCTTCTTAAGGATTATGGCATTATGCAGTTACTCTGCTAATATACAAATTGAAAGGGCTTTTGTTCCATACACAAATTTGGAGAGACATACCTCAAAAAAAGATTATAGCTAGCCCAAGTCCAAAATGAATGAGAAAATGCGATATTCAGTGAAAGAGAGATTAAAGGAAAATCTCACAACTTCACCAAAAAGTGTGAGATGTGTGTAGTTCTTCATATTCAGAGCATGTGTAAGCCCCATTATAATCCAAGAATGCATTTTGGAGTATTATATTGATGGATAATCTGTGGTTAAAAAATAAGAAAAAATTTTGAGTTTACGTGTAATATTATTTTATCGAAGAATGTGTGGTTGACAAGAAGAGAGAAAAAAATGTATTTTGAAAATAATGAGAATCAAACAAGAGCTCAATAAAAAATAGAAGCATTTGGATTTATCATCTCATCAGCCAACTAGGAATTTCTTGCATCATCATCACCCACAATCCACATCCACATCCACATCCAGTTCTTTTGTCTCTATTCACCAAGCAATTTGACCATCACATATATTCCCAAGTAATTGTTTGAATTATCATTTAAATTAGCAGAAATGCAACAATACATCAGGCCTGAGTCCCAAAGGGAATCAAATTGGAAGACGAGATAATCTACCTTACGGTGTGTTTGAGCTACACTCACGTGCACAGTATTCAATGGGGCAAGTTCCGGTACAATAAAGTACCTCGACCTAATGCTACATCCTAAATCTATCTTTCAACAGCATTCATTCAAGTATAATCTGTCCTAGCCTTTAATAATCTTCAATTATTGTTTTTTATTATAGTCCAACCAAGAAACATAAAATAAGCTACATACATATGACCTGCAAAAGTCCAAATTTCGAAAAGATCACTATCTTCAATATCAAACTAAGCCCTTGTTTGAACCCCATTGTTAGAGAAAAAAATTCATTTTTGAAAAGTGATATTTGAAGAATATGTGGTTAAAAATGAAGAAAAATTTTTCGATTTACGTGTAATATTATTTTATTGGAGAATGTGGGGTTAAAAATGAGTTTTGGAAAAACAAACTTTGGATAAAATGGGGATCGTACACGGGCTAATTCTGTTCATCATCTTACCCCGAACCAAAAAACGTGGAAGATTTCTTCCACATTCATATGATCTCATGTTTGAAATCAATTCATTCAGCAGCATGATACTGGAAAATCAAGCTACTCCAAAATAATTTAGCCATACCTATTAATGCACTCACCTTCTAAACCTAAAAATCAACTCGGCACTTCTACCCATCAAAATCCCCAACAAAAGCATCCTAAGTAGTTCAACCAGTTTCCCAAAAGATTAATTTCTATGATAAAATACCGAATTTGGCACAAATTCGCACCTACAACCCTAATCGACAAAATCTCTAACAGCCTATCAAACAGGCTACAGGGAAAAATACAAATTAGTTATCCACAACAATTGGCCAAAGCCCCCATCCAAAAAAAAAAAAAAAAATTGAATTTTGAAGACAATTAACGCATAAAAAAAAAAAAGACGAAGAACTGATACAGAAAATGAAAATTTCCACAGAAATTGCCCAAATCCTCCCTCTCCCCCACCCCCCAACCAAAAAAAAAATAGAGAGATTGAATCTCGAATACAATTAACTCTAAAAAAAAAAAAAGCGACCAAAATTGAAAACGAACTAACCTGGTGGATAGGAGGGTACATAGAATTGGTACAAACTGGGCATTCAAGAAGTTCATGGACACTGGTGGCAGGATTAATCACCATACCATTACGATTATTAGATTGCTTGGACGAAGAAAACCTAGAATAAGGATGGGGGTGGGTGATCTCTTCTTCATTCATCCCATCAGATGATGATATGCATTCAATGCTAGATTCCATTATTGCAACCCAAAAATTTTCTTTTTGTGAATTTTTAGATCAATTATTATACATTTTGGGGTACTAGTAAATGGGTTTTTCTTGATTGGTTCTCTCTCTGTGATGGGTTTGAATTTGTTCGCAGTGAAGAATGTGAAATTTTTGGGTTTTCTCTCTCTAAATTCGGCCACGTACAAGAGAGAGTGGGGTGGGTGAGTGATGGTAGGGGGTGTTCTGTTCGCCTTCGAGGTGCTTTTCTTGATGGATTTTCTACTTTCCTTTTTCACGAACTTTTTCTTTTTTCCTCCCATTTAAAGACATGATGGCCACAAGCATAATAAAATTTGCTATGGATCGTTAAATTAACAAGAAAAAAATTTCAAGTGACTGATATGTTTGACATAATGATGAGTTGGTTAGGATAGGTTTGATTTCCCTTTTTTTTAAAATATATTTTTTTCCTTCAATCTTTTAAATTACACATTTTTCAATTAAATAATATTCACATAAATTAAAAAAATTCATTCTTTTCTAATTATACACATTTTCCATCAATTAACTATTGCAAAATACATTTTTCAAAAATAATAGGGCTCAAACACCAACCTTTGCTGTTAATTGTTGCAGAATAGTAGATTCATAATGTTTTGTGCTATTTTTTAGTTTTTTTTGCTACAAAGTTTATTTTTAAAGTTTAATATTAATTTTAATCATATATTTCATAAAATTTACAAAAACTATTTACTTATTTATCATTTATTTTTACAACTTATAATTTAAAAAAAAAAAAAACTACTCCACATTTAAGGTTAAAAGTTAATTTATGCATTGTCGGTTAACATTTAGCACCATTATTTTTTTTATGGAAATTGGAACCTTTCATCTCCACTTTTTGCAATTTGTTACTAATCTATCATAGACTTTTTTTAGCATAGACATCCCCAACTTTTAACTTAATAGCAAATCATGTCATTTCATCCAATTTTAACATTAATAGTTATCCAATAGGGGCTTAGATGCATTCACATTTTTGCTCCTTTCTCTTCTCCACTTTCGATGTCGTGTTAGCGATGGGATATGTCATTTTGGTTGACCCTTTATGTATATTACTCGGATACCAGTTGGACCTTGCCAATGTCACTACTTCCTTCAGTATCGGTCCAGCTTATCCTGGTGACGATTTTCTCTATGGTGAATAGGTTTGTCACATCTGATGACCTCCGGCTCCTACCTTTCTCCACCTCCAACACTCATGTTTGGTCCTTCGACATGGCAATCTCAATGTCGTCGTCATTTCACTTTAAGATTCCAGCATTTTTATCTTTAAGAATGCATTTAGGTCTGTTTAGTAGACCTCCTTCAATCAACCCTTTGATATAATTGTTCCAAAGCAAAGTTTCATGGTAAGACATAATCTTTCGTCTAGTGTTTAATCTTTTAAGCTCCAAAAATAGGAATTTGACGCTATGGTGGAATAATTCAAATGAGTATTACATTTTAAGGTTGAATTCTACCATGAATTTCCGAAGTTAAGGAATCTAGTGTAAGGATTCTTAATCGATCATATGGGCTTATATGTGAATTATTATGTATTAAATTAAAAGTTATCAATTTTGGTTTAAATCCAAAGTAATCTAATAAGATTTCGGGATTTGGGTTTTGAAGCATCTAATTAAAATGTGTGCATTTATACAGATCATGTCTGTTCCTACTTTCATGATAAGTCGAATTAGGTTAACAGGACTTCAGCATATATATATACATACATATACATATATATATATGTGTGTGTGTGTGTGTGTGTGCGTGTGTATTTGTATGTATATGGTTACGGTCCTCGGATCACACGTATAATTGTTCATTCTGTTCTGACTCATATCATCAAAGAGAAATAAAGGAACATTGTGTTGTTCTAGAAGATTAAAAACTACAGGACTCACTCGTTGCATAAACCATGTCTAATTTAGGAACAATTCTGCTTTGGTTCATGAGTTCTTGCTGATTCAACGTGAAAGATCATTGTGACGGTAACGATTTTCTCAACAAGTGGTATTAGAGTATATTCATGTTCGAAATTTCAATTTGGCTCTTGTGATAATTTCACCGTTTTCAAATTTAGCGATTCTAGATTTAGTTTTGTTGAATTTGAAAACTTTTCGATCTTCCATATTTCGTTTAAAAAAAATTGGATGGAAAAGGACGCCGACGGAACTGCAGCTTCTCGCCGATAGTGTTGCTGCTAAAAATAATCAACTATTTCACCTCAATTGAAAAATTACAGCACTCGATGGCAGCAGCGCCGGCTAATTCTTCTTGCAACGTGCGGGGCTGCAACCACAACCCGCGCGATATTGCTCAGTGGTGACGCTAGTTCCAGCCGTCGGCGCCGCCTCCCATAATCGATCATATGGGTTTATATGTGTAGTGACCATGCATATTCCTAATTTCATGATGGACCAAATTAGGTTAA
>CAIGRP010056251.1:0-14234 GCA_903798385.1 Fraxinus cuspidata
ATAGCGAAATTCCTCACCGAGATGAGTAGACAACCTCTCAATCAGATCGTCTCAACGGAGTGAATAAAAACGTCTTTGGAGCGAATTCTTTTGAAATAGTTAGTGCTCTAATTGGGCGAGCCGCAGATCATAAACGGTGAGCTTAGCTTAATTAAGCTGATCTCATACTGAAATATAAATAAATATGTGAGGTTTTAGCTAAAACTACAAACTACAAGAACAAGATGAAGTGGTTTGACTGCTGTAAAATTTCATGCCTTTTTTTCCCAGTGTATTCAAATTTTCTGTTTAGTATATATTTTTTTTCTTTTTTTCATGTTACAATTATATATGTACGTTCTCTAATTTGTTGTATTACATCCCATATATAGTCGTAAATAGGTGATGCAAGCGGTAATTAAGTTCAGTACCTACTTTTTGTTTTTCAAATTTTCAATGTTACAAGTTTTATTAAGAAATTCCATAATTACTAAATTTTATAGTGGATTGAATAATATGCTTTCACTTATCTCAATCATATCGAAAATTTTTCATAACGTTTTTGCCTAATTTTCAGGTGTCAAATCTAAACTTTTCTTGTCTTTATTATTTTTGGAACACACAAAATGAATACCAAAGGGCTACTTGTCATTTTCTGTATAATTAAATTGCTCATGTGAGGTAACAAGACAGGGAGACAAATAAACAATAAGGTTATCTTACTCTTTTAAATCCAATTTGTTCTACTTTAGGATTAAAGATGCACTTTATTGGAAAAAAATATGTCTTATTTTTACAAATTCATTAATTGACTTACTTAATATGTGTGTTAATTTTTAAATGTCAAAGAAATTGTCAAAACGTGAAACGGGATGAAGGCCCTTAACAAGTGTCAGTACTAACTCATTGGATGGTAAGTATTTTCAACAGATTTAGTATGCTGCTATTTTCAACTTATTCAATTTTATAGTTTTCACATTTAAAACTGTAAATGTTCTCTTGTTAACATATTGCAGCTCATATAATATTGGCTACTTTTCATATCAGATATTCTCTGATTAGTTAATGAGGTAAATTTAAGGAGAGATTAATTTAAATATTGGTCTTCCTTAATTTTAACGTTAAAATATCAAGAATATCTTTTGTGATATAAACAATCTTCTTACCGTGCTTAATGTTCACTTTTTTAGGTAAGAATTAATTCTGATCTTTACGAATGGCTTTATCTATAAGGAAAGTAATAAAACAAAATCAGAATTAAGCTTTGGAAAATAAGTCTCACGTCCGGTGATCTAGTGCTTCCAAGTTTTGTCGTCGACTTGCAAGTGCAAGTTCAACCAGACTCATGCTTCAATGATTATTTTCAAAGTCAAAGTCTTCTTCAACATCTTTGGAGAAAACTAAACGTGTGTTGAATGTTAAATCATTTTATTAATCAAGCTGCTTGGCATGAGTTAAGAATGTTGATTATTAATTCAAATGGTAGCTACGATAAAGTACAATAAAAAAATGGTAATAAAGTCAAGATTAAAGGGTTTGATACTGCTTCATCACCACACCACACCACAACCTACCACACGCAAATCACCATAGATTCACACCCTTTTTTGTCGGACTACCTCACACACAACGCATCACACACAAATCTGCAACCTACCACCGCTCACACATTACCCCACTAGCACCACCGTACACTATAATGCACTAGGAAATAGAAATTATTAGTGTTGCTATTGGAACGGCACTAGGTGCTGCTACGATGCACTTAGGAGGCCACCGTCGATGAATTGATCTCCATCGCGTTACAACTGAACAAGGAGGACAAAGGACCTATTTTTCAATCTACCTCACCTTCTGGCTTTGATCTCTACTATTCACGATTGATGGCCTATAGATGAGAGAGAGAGAGAGAGTGAGTGCGTGTGTGTGTGGAGTCACAAATCTTTTGGGTGTTGTGTGGGTAGCGTGGGTGTGGGTGCAGGATGTGTGGTTGGGGCTAGGGGTGGAGGGTGTACCTGATTTTTAATTGAAATTTTTTTTGTACTTGATTATTGAAAGAGTAATGCTATTCATAGTGAAAACTGTCAGTGGTCGCCCTAAGTGGCATATATGATTGCTTTGTTATTTGATGCATGAGGTAATAAAAAAAATTACTACATTAATACAGTAAATAACAAAGCGATATATATAATGCCACATATGACGATAATTTTCACTATGAATAACATTATTTTTATTGAAATGAAAAATTGAAGTAGGTTTGGGGGTAATTTTCTATAGGACTTTGTTGGCAATCGTGTAGGGTCTAAACTTACTTTGTTCATAGATGGTTCATTATTGCATAAGACAATAAGAATTGGCATAGAACTGTATTCTTCCTCTACGTACTCATGCAAACACTTCTTGTCTTTTCCCCCATTCAATATATCTAGGTCCACAATTACCCAAACCACCTGAACCCTAGGCCCAGTGTGAATTAGATCACTTAGCCACGCTTTTATAACTGGAAAAACCTTAGCTAAATCGTTGAAATGGCTATCAAAATTGTTATACTTCAGCTATTAGTCGTGCTAAATGACCTTCTCTGGGCCATTCTTGGAATGAAATTTTTACAGATACACTATTCAACAATTTATTTATTTTTTTATTTTGGTTGGACAACGAATGATCATTAAGTCTTTATCTATTCAAATCTCACATATAAAGGGATCTATTAGTAGTCAAATAATTATTAAACTTTGATTTTTGGGAACCAATTTTATAATTAATTTGTTTCTTTTTTATTTCTCCGAATTTGTAAATTAAAAGTATTTCGTTCAAAAATTTTAATTGATCGTACCGTTTAACATGTCCAATTCTCGCATGTATGTACCATTATAGCATGTGCAATTATGTCGAGTTCAATATACCAAAAATGCTATTACAATCCTACAAGAGCTACATACATAAAACAAAAGTGAAAATTAAGCTATTAATCAGCTTCATGGGGACATTTCCCTTAAGATAACTCTCAAGTTCAAGATTCATTCGTTTTTAGCCATTGAATTTCGGGTTGACATTTAAGTCACACGAAAAGGTAATTCAAGTTGCCTGTCAACTTGGATACATGATATATGTGTATGTGTTATATTTATAAGTAGTAAAAATCATTTTTCTTTGTCATGCACACGTACAAATTAATTGAAGTCTCATTATTTACATTCTAATCTTGTTGTTTTCAATAACCTTTACTTCATGCCTGCTAGTCAGTAATTTTTGTAAAATTAAAAAGTATAATCTACGAGATTTTAAGATTTTCCTTTTTTAATATTGTGAAGTCATATATCGATCTTATCAGACAAATCTTTTATGTTAAAAAGTATGGAAACATTTACAAGTGATACGTGTCAAAATCGTTAAAAAAGTAAAATCTTCATGATAAAAAGTAAAAAGTCCTTCACCTATTAGAAAATATTGTCCTTGTAACATATATGTGTGTGTATATATATAGCCCATGTTTGGTAAAAATTAAAATCTACTTTTTTATTAAAGTCAAAATCAACAATTAATTTCAACTATATGTTTTATAAGACCTAAAACTTTTTAACAATACATTTTTTTAACGTTTATTAAAATCTTCTAAAAATATGATTTTAATCTTCACCAAACAAGGATCAAATCATTGTTATAGAGAAGAAATGAACACAATAACATGAACTAGTGGGGCCTTTTACCATGAGTTTCTTGAACCAATAAAAATAGGTCATATATTAGTGGTTTTTTTTAATGAAAGATCATCACTATATAATAAGCAAGCCATTTGGTTGGATCTTTTTATAACAAAGTTCATAAATCATGGAGCCCACAAAATTATAACTAAAGACATCACTCACACTCAACCCATTTATTATTAGATGGACAATCTGGAAACAGCCCCCTCCCTACCATAATCCTACCCCACCCCAGCCCCACCCTCTCCCAACCAAAAAAAATTGAAGTGTATATTAACCAATCATTTATTTACAAGAAAATGTCGGTCAAGAACAACATGAATTCACATCTAGCTATAGCCCCCACAAAGAAACTTAATACTATAAGAGTGTATAATCCACCAAACAAAAGGAGAAAAATCATAAAAATACGATGAGTGCATAACCCACATCTAGCTATAGTGCTGTCTTGGCGCAATTTATTTAATCAAAATTTTCGTCATTGGAGTCGTAATTATTGACTCCATTATCAAAATTCTGCTTGACTTGATCAAAATAGACGGCTATTACCGTATACGATAAGAATTGTATTGAAAATTTGCTAAGAATGACTCTTGAACATATTCTATACAACTTAATGTCAACTTGCATGGAATAAACCAATCCTAATAACAAAGGAAACATTCAAGAAAATTTTAAAAAACACACAACCACCAATAATTTTGTACCAACATTATTAATATTAGTATCATTCCTGCCGGCACGGCCGCAGCGGGGGACACCTTCTCGAATTTGACAGTTCTCGACCAGTTTGTAGGTCTCAAAACTTACTTGGAATTTGCTCTTCAACTCATAACTGCCCATAAAATTTCTTTAAATGTTCACTAAACTAAATTAGACAGTATGGAATAGTATTAAAAAAGAGAAGAATTCGTACAATCTCACCAAATACGCCATATATATCGGTTCTAAGACGCGGTCATTGCCACCACCCCAAGCTTCTGAAGATTGAGCTTCACAACAGTATCGGTGAACATTTTCGTGTCCTCTCCTGTATTCCCCTCTGGTATATCCACTATATAAGACTCTAAAACAATGGTGTAAATCTTTCCCTCTTTGTTAAACTCGTTAACAGACGTTACAGATCGATAATTATTCAGCCTATGCTCCCCACCCACAACGCGAAAACTCAGTATATGCTTCTCATCATCCAAAATCTCAAGTCTCTCGGTGCTGGTGGAGGCGGGCAGGCCTGATATCACCGTCACCTCCCGGATGCTGCCGACGCTGCCGTCCCCAGTCATGCTGCAGCTCTTGATGAAGTGCTTGTACTTTTGTGGGTTGTCGAAGCGGCGCACGAAGGGCCACACCGCCTCCGCCGGCGCATCAATCCGCTGCTTAATCAGAGATGTTGTTGTGTTAGGCAATGGGTCGAATAGGTGGTAGGTGCGAATTACAGGCTCTAGCTCTCGAAATTCTTCCTCTGTAAGCCCCTGAGGAATTTGGATTTTCTCCATTTGGTACTTCAATCTTCTCTCTCTCTCTCTCCCTCTCTATCTCTCTATGTATATATCTATAAATATATTAAGAAGAGAAGATGGAGTACAGAGGAACAGAAAAATGGCTACTATATATGGAGTTTTGTGGAGGTTTAGGGAATGGGTGAAAGGAGTGGACAATGGCTTCTTTATTCAACTCTGCAGTGTTTTTTAATTGACAGAATGCCCTTGGCTTATTAATCTATAACGAACTTGCCACTTGTCGTTTTGCTAAATTAGGAATTATTACTTAAAATATTATATGAGTGTTTTATTCGGCGGGTGTTACTTATAAGGATATTATTAACCAAACAAATTGCACATCTAGTCCTCAATGTTTAATATCACATATTGACTCATCCTCAGATTTGAATTCAAACTTTAATGTCACCAACCTTAAGAGTCAATTTGAAGTTTGGGGACGAATAAATGAGAGACGTTCAAAGTTGAGGGAATTAGTCACGCAATTTTCCTCGAATTTCCTAATTTCTGGAATGTTTTCTATTTTTACTAATTTAGGGGCGAGTGTCTCGATTTGGAAGTAGTTCTTCTATTTTTCATAAAAAAACATGCATAGAGTTTTACTTAGAAAGTAAAAAAGAAAGCAGAAGCAATTTCAGTAGCAGTAGTGAGCAAAAACAGAGCAACTTAAATTGTAAAAATGAAATTGCGAAATAAAACAAGTGTCGTGCTACTTGATGAAGCAACATGAATGTTGTAGTACTCTAGATTGCAAACGTCCGGTAATCATACAAAATAGATATGATGATAATTTTTCTAGATAATGGAATTACTATTGAATTCTCCCTTTCTTAATCCTTTTTCTAAAAGCGACTTTCTTTTCTTGAATGGATTCAATACATCCCAACGATTTATTTTACAACAAAGTTAGAAAAAAAAAATTGAAATTGCCATAAAATGAGTATCCCAATTTACTTTTTCTACCTGCAAGTTTTTATTGTTTATGAAAACAATACATATGGGATTTATATTATGGTGGAGAAGAACATTATTTTATTGACATAAAATCTAAAATCTAGTAATAAAATACTTTTATAAATTGGGTTAAGCCAATATATTTGCACCATGTGACTTATTTTATACAAATAACACTTAACCTTCTATTATACTCTTTCTAGGATACTAATTTTACAGGGTCAATACGAGAATATCGAATATTGTTTGGATGTCACTAGGATTTCGTAGCTCAATTAACCAATTGTTTGACACAAACATGCATTGTTTGTTCACAACTTAGTATGTTGAACTAAATAGTGTCAGAGACGATTAAATAAATAAATAATTAAATTGTTATTTCTATCTACCACGATTGCACAAATATTTCTTTGATAGTTAAAAATTGTATGCATCTAATATCAAAGCAAAGCGTTATAAAAGACGTTGAACTTAATCGAACTTCAATATTAATATATAAAGGTATATAACTCGTCTTTATCATTATGACGTTAACTTTTTTACCAAATAAAACAAAACAAACACACGTAGGCTAACAAGAAGAGTCAAAATTACGATTGATTAAAAAAATCCATGTCATTTTCCCAACACGAGGGCATGGATAAGGTAGATGAGATGACAATTAGGGCAGAAGATGGATTAATAAAATGAATTAAAAATGGGAATAGGGATATAAATGAGAATAGAGGATAAAAAGGAGAAGTGGCCTGAGCAAAGAGTATAGTCTCAATCGTTGAAAAGGAGGAAGGTGTAGATTCGTGGATCATGTGACTAACTTAACTGCCCGCGTGATCTATACTTCACTTTGCAGGATTCCCTATCACACCTGGCCCCACCTTTACCCCATCCCTAAAACCCTAACTTCCACGTCACTTTTATTATTTTATTATCAATCTACATATATTTACGTATTGACTTATCAAATTTACATTTAATACAATCTCACGTCATCTTTACTTGTTATACATTCAATCCAACTATTTCAATACTTCCACGTCATCAATTGTCAATCAAGATGTACAAATAACTTAATCATTTTATTATACTTATATGTTCTCATATATATACAGTAAAACTTCTATAAAATAATAATATTGTAAACGAAAAAAATTATTATTTTAGAGGATTATTAATTTATCGATATATGAATAATTTATTAATTTATCGATAAATGAATATTTATTAATTTATAGAGTATTTTATATTATTATAATTTATATTATATTTTACTATAATACATGTGTGCGCGCACACACACATTAAAGAGGAAACATTAATGTACTTGCATCGACTTCAAAGTTTAATATCTTGGAAGATTAATTAATCAAGTAATTCTGGTATATGCTATACAAATATGATGGATGTCGAACACATTTTAAACTACTCTAGTGAAAATGAGCAATGATAGAACCTCCTATTGATAGAGACGTTATTCAAGGATTACTCAACCTATCAATTGTGATCATGATCCAGATAATAGTTGTGTTTTACTAATTGTTTTTTCAACAAAAGCATTTCAAGCAATTGTAACTTTAAATAATTATTTGTACAAACTTAAAAATAAATATGCAAAAACGTACGTAGTATGTGCATTGTAAAAAATTATGGATGAAGTTGAGTTTGATTCGAGTGCAAAGAAAAAGTAAATGACTTTAGATGTATATTTTGAAAAATAGACGAATTGAAAAAAAAATGTTGTCAAATTAAAAGTTTGTTCATTTGTATTAGTATGAACTTTTATACATTTAAGCAATTATTTTATATATAGAAAAAGCAAAAAAAACTTAGACGCATATTTGACAAAGATACAAATTTAAAAAAAAAAAAATATATATATATATATATATATATATCTATGTTGTCAAATTAAAAGTTTGTTAATTTGTATTAGTATGAACGTTTATGAATTTAAGCAGTAATTATTTTATATATTTGTTGAGCCGTAAAGAATCTCAAAAAAATTCAAAAAAATTATTATCTTAAACATTTAGTGTGCTTATTGATTTAGTACACTGACCCAAATTGAAATCAAAAAATTTTATTATTTAAACGAGATTCTTAATTAATCGAACATTTATTTATCGAAAATTTATTGTATACACAATTGTACGCGTATATGATGGCAATCAAGCGAGGCCATGCCTCACTGCCCCTCTCCCATGAATTTTATGATGCCGGGTGAGGATTAAAATATTTTCATTCTTAAGTGAGCAAGAATTAAAATTTCTAGGCTATTTACTTAATTACTTTTATATTTTAAAAATATTAAATATATGTAAATTAAAATAATAAAAATAAAAGTTGGGATGAGCTCTAAGTAGGGCTGGATGGGACATTTTGTTTTCATTAATTAACAATAAGGTAACCATTGTCCGAAAGAGTAAAATTAAAATGTGGTTCTATTGAAATTCACGTAAGTCTTACATGAAAGAGTAATGTTAGGTGGACAAAAAAAAATTTCACGGAATTTTTACAGATTAACACTTGCAAATTTTCATTCATCTTTATCGAAAACACCAAAACAAGATGCCATACAGGCCTTGTGAACAATTCCCCGGTAGAATGGGAATTGTTTTCCATGAAATTTATGTAAGTCAAACATCTATCAATAGAAGTATAGCACATGTTTGGTTGAAATTAAATAATTAATTTTAATTGCATATTTCATTAAATTCACAACTTTTTAACTACACATTTTATCAAATTTAATCAAAATTTACAAAAAATGTGATTTTAATCCACATCAACAAGAGTAAGGCTAGGCAAAACCCAACCCAACCCAAACCTAAGGCTAGGTAAAATCCAACCCAACTCACACCGATCGATTTGGGTTAGTTCTTAAGTTCAATTGGGTTGGAAAATCAAATTTGAGGTTAGGTTGGGTTTTTATTTATAAATTAAAACCCAACCCAACCCAAATTAATAATAATAATATTTAAAAGAAAAAATTAAATAGACATTATTTTTTCATAAAGAAGTCTTTATATAGGTGTTAAAAAATAAATGAAAGTTTTCAAGTAATTTCAAATTTTGAAAAATTGTCTAACTTCAACAAAAAGTAATAAAAATCAACTTTTGTTGGGCCAAGCCCAAATTGACCAACCCAAACTTGCTCGATTTGGGTTGGGTTGGATTTAAACAAATAATTGGGTCGAGTTGGTTTGATTTTAGATCAAACCGATTTGTTGGGTTGGGAAAAAAATCGACTCAACCCAACTCTCGCCCACCTCTACACAAGGGGCATAGTAAATGAAAAATGAAACTATGTTATATTGGACTGTGATTGTTACTGTAGATATTACCTTGAACGTCCCATATGAAATTTATCGGGCTAAGTTAAGACAATTTGATTAAGAAGATTATAGGACAACTCTCTCAATTTTCAACACTATCATATTGTTCTATTTTTTTATTTTTTATTTTGGGGTGGTGGTGGGCCGGGGTGGGGGCTGGGGATCTATGTATATTATTGTTGGAAATTTTTATGGCACATAGAAATCAACGAGGGATGGGACCATACATTATGAAGTAATTTAATATTATTTTATTAATGTGTTGATCTCTATGAGATTTGTAAATGAAAGGTCAACTTTAGGGTTCTTTATGGAGTATAAATTATAATTATGTAACTTTAATATTAGACTCACCCTTTGACAATGCTTTCGTTTTCAAAGAGGTATTTGAAAAGAGATCAGACAAAAATGAGTAATGGTATTTATCATGATGATGAAACATCAATGATATAGCAATCAATTATCTTTCACATTTCTCTCGCTCTTTCCTCTCATTCTCAGTTTTATTTCTATTATTTTACATAGATTGCCACATTACGAATATTCTATTGTCATAATGATAAATAATATTATTCAATAAAAATATTCACATCGAAATATCATATATATCACTTGTCCAGAGCTATTGCACACGCACACTAGACATAAAAATAAAATAAATTTTAAAAGTTAACTTAAATTCTAAAAATTCTATTAGAATTTATTGATAGGTGTTACCTTTTGTAAAATTCCATTTTGAATTGATAAATTATTCTCGTTAGTTAATTTAATATGAATTTATTTATAAATAGTATCTTAATCAATTCAATAAAAGTTTTCAAAGGGTCAAATAAAAATACGTTCGAAATCTCACAAATATCCTCGTCCAGAGCCATTGCACAATGCACACACATTCTAGACACACACACATTATATGTATTTAATGAGTGAATTTTCAATAAATAAATAAAATAGTGAAACTCAAATATTTGTTCGTTTCTACCAAACTATTCAAATACAATTAAAATTATTGTAATACATATTTTGCTTGTAATCAACCTTATATTATCTCTTAAAAAGAGTATTCAAACCACAGACTTGTAGGAACAAATTCTAAGCTATGAAACTTTTATTTAATAAGCAGCTGATCCTATGTTTCAAAGAATTGAATCGGGGTTGAACAAAAATAAATAAATAAATTCTTTTTTTCGAAAAAGAAATAAAACAGTAAATCGACTTCAGTTCACCCGATTTTCAGGTGGATCGGTTGGTTCCAAAATTATTTATATTTAGTATAATTAGAACATCTCTAATAGCATATATATTAGCTTTTTAAAAATAGAGAATGAGTATGATTCTATATATTTAAAGAGTCATCTTAATTTAAAGCATCTCTAATGCATTCATATGGATGGATTTTGTTACATATATTTTAAGATTTACACCATAGTGAACATGATGACTAAGTGACGTTTTATCATTGACTGGGCCTTGTAATGAATAGAGGGTTTGGTTCAAATTTTATTCCAATGAATTTTATTTATAATTCAAATTTCACCTCTTATAAAAACATAGTAAATAGGAGAGATACTAGATAAAGAGAGAGACATTAAATTATGAAGATTCATCCATCTAGAGTCTACCTCTAGGAAGTCTTCTTGATAATGTCTACTCTTTCTTGCCAAGTTAGCTATATATAGTCCTAGATATTTTGCATTGAAGAGACTTTTGTAGACAGTCATTTTGGCTTATGTTACAATTATACAATTTACACAAGTATTTGAGATTTTTTTTTATATTTTTCCAATAAAATAATTTCTTGTAAATTAAAAAAAAAAATTTCATACTAAATTACACATTCTTAAAAAAAAAAATTATAAATATACTCAAAAAATGAAACTCAAACACTGACTTAATAAAATTGCAAATTTTAATACGCCGCTGATTTAATTATTCACATTCTATTAAATATTTTAGATGTTGACATCTAAATATATATTAATTAAAAATTAAGAAAACAATCATTGTTAAAATCAAAATAAAGAGAAAAAAATAAATGTTGAATATTTAAAAATACTTCCTACTATGAAAATATTACTATTTAAAAATAATGAATATTACAATTTCAAAGTTTTTAACATATCTGAATTAAATATCAAACTGAGTTTCTCAGTTGAATCGATGGGTCCCATTTGGTCCCACTTAAGAAGGGATTATTATAAAATAGGAAACTCTGCAAACCTTCATCTTAAAGTAATAAACGGTGACAGGTAATAATGGAAAAGACACGTCGACAAAACCAATGTGCTGTTTGCTGGTTTCTGATGTTACAGAAATAAGGCAGCTCCAGCAAATGACCAAAAGGCCACTGTCTCATTTCAGTAGACAGACCCAAATATGGAAATTCAGTATACATTCTTTTGTCCTCTTCCCTCACTAAATTTGGCAAAAGTAGTAACTATTTTATAGTCAATACATTTGGTGTTTGATTCTATCCTTATCTGAGCGTGGTGGAACATCTAATCATTTTGAACCAACCTTAAGTTTCTCGTCTTGGTCGGCGAAAAAGGAAAAAGACAAAATAATCATAACTAATTCGTGTGGACACTTGAGAAATTTGTTGAACAAGATAAACTCATCTTTTTGTTCCAAGTAACGAATAATACTATCTAGTACGTGTTGTGCTAGAGCATAAGTTTAAGTGACCATATTTAATAAATTCAATTCACGTGACATTACATTTAAATAAATCTATCATTTAATATCATACAATTATTATCTAGATTGATACTTAACACAGGTGGTGTTAAGATAGCATTACTCTCGACTAATTCCAGTAGATACATTAACAAAACTATAATGAAGCGATGGAAGCTAGATGGCTTTCAAATTGAAGTTCATCGACCTAATTGCAACTATAGCAACAGTTCAATGACCTCCAGTGTTATTAATCTACTACTGGGCAAGAGGAAGTGTTGTATTTCATAAATTTGACAAAAGGTACAACTAATTTTGGTACGCTCATTAACGAAACTAGACAAAATGATCGCTCCAAATTGAAGTTTCGATTGCAATTAGGATAAAAGTCAGCGACCTCGAAATATTTAATAAGTAGATGTAACAAAATAGTTCATTTCAAATCAAGCTGATGACTCGGAACAACTTAGATGAAAAAACTGCAAAGATCGAAAAGATTTGGAAGGGCTCCAAATGAAAGCTCGTATCGAATCACACACACACACAAGATTGCAACTTCTCTCGTCCCTACTTCGATTTAATAGTATCCAATTCACCTTGCCAATCATGCCATAAGTGAACAAGACAATCAAAAAGAGAAAAACCGTACCATCAGCTCAAGTTTCATTTAAAGCAGTCGAGCTGTGATTAGATGTCAAATATATTACAACACTGAGCAAATCTTACTTCTAAAGTACCCTCCACCAACCAACCCCGGCTCCAAATTACATAAAAGGAAAAGATAAAAATGCGAACCAAAAATCAAATGCAACATTCAGGTGCATGGAAGAAGGGGAAAGAACGGTATATCTGGAAACAAATATAACTTGGTAAAATGGGAGATAAACATTCACTTCATATGGTCTCCTTTCGCCTTCTCTTTAAAAGTTGCATCTTATACAACACCTTTTTTTTTTTTCAATTTAAGAAAAAATGTAACTTGATACATGCTGAACTCTACAAGTTGACTATAAATGAAATGAAACTAGTGGGAAAAAGAATAACAGTCTGAATACATTACAAGCTGAAAACTATTTTACATTTAAGGGAAAGAATACAAAAATCTAATCCCAGAGGGAATAGAGTGATTACCTCGACCAAATGTTATGCTTCTGGCTATTAGTGTCTCTAGCAGTTAGATTACCTTCTCTAGTGAGTCTTCAATTTTTCTCAGGCTCATAAGGCAGTCTTTTTCTATTTTGGTTATAGATGTCTTACAGAAACCCCACAAGCACTGTTTTCCATGAAAAATTTGGAGTTCTTACTTCTCACTTAATTTCATCCTTCATGTATCAAGAGATCCTTAGATATTAAAGCAATTCTCTGCTTAGCACTGTCCGAGCGGAGATTGTCTCCTTTATAACCCAGCTGGATTTCAAAACGTGTTTAATGAACAACTTAGAAAGTGAGGAAGTTTACATTAGAAACAATTTGGTTCAAAACTTTCATTAGATATGATGGTCCTCAAAATATACCAGCCAGTAGTATGTCTACTGATTTTATTTTCACTAAGAAACCCCAGAGAAGAGGTAATCGAATTGAAAAAAAGGTAAAAAATGAAATTGAATGTCTATCAAGTTCTCCTTATAACACACTGCCATTAGTTGACCGAAGACCTGGATATCATTCTTATGTAGAATGTGTGTGACCTCTCTCCATATAGAAGGGGCAAACCGCGTACATAATATACATGCATAAAAGTTGTACAAGACGGATCAACTGAAGCATGAGAGAAGATGATTTTACACAAGACTGAGAGCTGTGGTTCCAAGAAGCAGTAGGTATACTTTACCCTGAAAAAAAATAAAAATAAAAATAAAAGAAAAAGGATAGCATTTTGCAAACAAACACAGAGATACAGTATCATAAAACTTCAAAATGCTAGCTATAGAGAACTTAAGATGGAACCATGAAAGTAAGCATTTCTTTCTCCTCTGACCACTCCATAAAATAACCTCATGGGATTCTTGTCCACAGAGCGTAGAGAGGTTACTGATCATTTTTTACTAAAAATGCATCAGTGGCATTTACCTCGACAAGATGAA